>VZZY01012133.1:0-163696 GCA_013400335.1 Eurystomus gularis | reverse complement strand
AGGTATGAAAAGTAGAGACGTCACAATAAAATTACTTTAGTTGACCTCCAACTGTCAAATTCATAAGCACAATTGAAATAGGCACAGATTCTGAAATTAAGAGTACCTGACAGGTGAGCTTCCATGGGTCTCTCTGGCTTTTGGGATAAGTGAAAGAAACCTAGGAGCTTCCTTATCCTTTTGCCAATTGGCAGTAACTCTTAAAGGGATGTTCTCTGAATCTGGAAGTGCAGCAACACAAGGGGTCTTAAACCCCAAAATTAGCCACTTACAAATATTCATACCATGCCTGTTCTTGCTGGAAAAGACAAGTAGCCAAGTGTGTACTGCTGGCTTTGAGGGTTTCCTCATATACTGGGATCATCTAGTTTGTTCGGGAAAGCAAATACAACACGCACAGGCATAGCAAGAGGCAGGAGCTCATCTGTTCTTCACACTGTAAGTATCTAACATGTTAATGTGACTTGAAATTATAGCAACCTCATAACCCCATTTTCACATACTATGAATTACCAAAAAACTCACATGATTCCAGAAGCCTAAATTAAACAGATTTCAGTTTTTCTTTATGAGGTGTTTTCAAACTTGATAATTTCACAAACATCAGCAAGTTTGACTGATAGTTACCTGAAAGAAAAGTGACTAGTAGTGTAAACTGGAAAGCAATTAGTGAGGACTGGCAGATGGTAACTAAGCTTAGGACTGGCAGTGGAAAACCACAGAGCGGACAGCAGTGCTTACAGTGATGACAGATTGCCTGACTGAAAAAAAGCTTGAATGCTCTTGTGGCGTTTTCCCCCGTGTTTTAATGGTGGACATAGAAGTTAAAATTTAGCCTTACATCTATCTTTTGGGAAGATCATCTAAACTGAACACAATACGTGCAGTGTCTTTATATATGTTTTTCTCTCTTCAAAATTCAGCCATTTTCTCCTATGACTCTGATGCTTAACAGACATCTGCAATGACACTATGAGTAGAACACCATTGTGGGTACTTCTAAAAATAAGCAGGCAATTTAAATACATAAAAGAAATTAACACAGTAAGGAAAATTTCATATCCCTTAAAAGTGTAATTCACTGATAAGAATTATATTTTGGCCACTAGCAGGCCTCGTTTGAGTGCTTATTCCAGATAACCTTAGGTCAGACCTGGACTTTACCCTCCTGAGTTCTTTGAGATTTAAGTTCATCCAAAGTGTTTATGCACAGACTGAAGAGACTGCAAGACTTCTCATAGATCACCTTGGCCCAAATGACTTATTAGCATTACAGTACTTTCCAATGTCTGTCATTCGAACAGGAAAGTGTTAGTTGCACCGTTAATGATTCTTCTGTTTCTTTTCAACTAAATCAGTTCATGCTCTCTTTAATTTTATGCATTCTTGTGTGATTAAAGCCTCAAAATGACCTTTGCTGTTTCCAAAACCAAGTGAAAAACAGCAGCAGTTTAAGTAGCTCAATGAGTATTGGGCTAAGAAATCTGTCACCATCATATTTTATTTCTCTTTATCAAAATTCAAGGAATATCAGGTGGCCTTTAGTGCTGATCTTAAAAAATACTTTTACATTCCATACACAGGTCCATTTTTACTCTCCAAAACCTGTAATCTAACCTGGTTATTGTTTTTCATTTCTATTGAATACTTAATTCACAAAACTTTTCCATCAATTTTCTTGGCTAAACTGTAGATATTTCAAGTCATGTATACTTCTTGAGCATATTTTGCTCTCTCCTTCCTATAACATATGATTTTACCTGTGATACTGGTAGTTTTAGTATCATTTTGATGCTAAAGATCCTTGAATTAGAATACAAATATCTCAGTTGTTTCTCTCTGACTTTGTTAAATATCTTGCCAGTCAGAAACAGACTTTCGCTAATTATATGGCTTTTTAAATGTTACTCTCATCAGTATTACAACATTCAGCTTATTTATGCCACTTTGGTCAATACTGTAGCTTTCCTAAGTGGACATATTCTTCTCTATAAACTAAAATAAAGTGTGAACACAAGAAAAAAACTAAATACTGTTTTTAAATTATTGATGAATAGCTACTGCAGTAATGAATTTATAAATTATAATTATTGTTTATTAAACGCATTTCCAATGCTTTTCATTTAGCACAGGACTTGTGGCATGTTTGTATATTTTAATTAAATTAAGCTAATTCAAATAAAATGTATGTAAACATAAAGCTTAGAAATTTCAAACATGATTTCTGTTAATGGCTTATAATATTTGGATTTGGAGGTCCCTTCCAACCCCTACCATTCTGTGATTCTGTGATATTTTTTCATGGTACATAATTTCTGTCATATATCAACTGTGCAAAATTGTTTTGGAAGAAAACAAGAAACAAGCTTCTGAAGGCATTCAGACATAAAAAGTTGGTATTATTTTTCTAGTACTCTCCAGGATGGAAAAAAACCAACCCTGAATTATCACAAAAATGTATTTTGCTAAGCAAAAAGCCCTATTCATAAAATTACTTTTTATGAGCAAATGACAATTCTATGATGTAGAAGAACCAGAGATATATGACCTCTCAGTTACTTTGCAAGACACATTCCTGGCCTACTTGTATGTTTACATCTAAGTGCACGCTAAGTGGTTTTGTAAAAGCATACAAATGGATCTGTTATATCTATAAATTCAGTAGACATCTAGTATTTCATGTAGACGTGGCCTTTTATCTTCGTTTTCTGTCTGTTAACAAATCCTATGTTTTAAAGAAAAGCTTTAAAACATTCAAACAATTTGTGTTTGAAAGAAGAAATATATTTAAGTCAATGTTAACTCCAAGTCCGCATGATGTCTTTGGCAGCTGTCATCCCTGAAAAACAAATAGTTATGTTGCCAAATAATTTCTGTTTAGTGTAAATGCACAAAACATTGTGCACATGGGAGTCTGTATCTCAGTTTTTCTTTGGATTTTCTCCCAGAAGAAATTCATTATATACCTACACTGCTCTTGTAACAGTATACCTAAAATCAAATGTTTCACCTTTATTAGAAATAGAAAATAACATAATAATAAAACAACCCTAATATCATTATAATGTAGTATTCTAGATTATATCGTAGTATAGATTTTCACTTTGAATTTTACTAACATTCAGCTGATCATCTTTACAACCGAATAACATGGATAAATTACAAGGGAAATGGATGGAAATAACTAGGCATGATCAATGAATAGAACTATGGTTAGTGGAAACAGATATAGAATACACCATGCTGAGAAAGTAAGAGACATAAAGTTTACCTTCAGGGTGATGAGTAAAGAGGTAGCGAGGCCATCAAGAGCAGAAATATCTACTTGTTGACTATTCAGCAAGAAGGACATATACTTCCTCAGCTCCAGTTTGAGTTGTTTTAAGCCTTTCCCCTCCACACTATTTATTTTTTTTTTTTTAGCTTCCAAGCAATTCAAGGTATAAATCAAACCTTTCAATACAACCAATGGTGAAATTTCATATCAGAAATGTACCAGGCTGGCTTCTCATCTCTGTGAAGGAGATAAAAAGTGGAGCATTTCAATTTTAATAGATGCCACATTGCACTTTTTGAGGCTTAGTGCCTTCCCTATCCTTCATTTTTGTACTTCAATATCAGTTTTGTTTGCACAGTGCTCCGAGTTTTCTTTTTGGCAGACAAACTGTCAGTGTTATTCTTAGTATTTTCTTTTTGTTGCTTAATCCCTTGCTGAACAAGCATTTGGCATTTGGGAAGTAGGCACAGGAGCTTAAAATCTTAATAAAAATTTCAGATTAACAGTACCACAATACCAATAGAATATTAAGAAACAAATTCTTAGAAGACACCAAAGTTATGCTCCTGTTGTTTGTTTCTTCTTCTCTGCATTTTTTGTTCTCTTCTTCTTTTTTTTTTTTGTCTCCAGGATACTGGCACGTAATATTTCTCTTCCCTTATTCTCCTGAATTCATTTCCAGTTCTTAAATTAAAGGTGCAACTATGTGGTGTCACTCTGGCATGCAGAGGGTTTTATATGGCCATCTTCACCCAATTGCAGATTGGCAGAAGCTGACAGAGCGATATGGGGAAATACTACAAAATTTTTGCCTTTCTTGCATTAAAAAGGCCATTCAGGGACATTTTGAACAGAAAAACCTTGAGTTCATGTGATCCCTTTGTGTGTTCTTGTGTTTTGCCATGGAATTCACTTACTACCCAAAAATATATATTGGCATCATCCTACATTTCCTTACAGTGGTGGGATAAACTTTATGCTGCCAGGTTTTCTTCCATCTGGACAAATGTGCTAATAGACTTTATGATGTATCAGAAGACTTACATGGGCTGAGCTATATTAGATATTCCCTCCTCTCTCACCTGTAAACTTTGAACCACAGCTGCTTTGAGTTTCTGTAACTAGTTTTTATTAGGAAAAAAGAGTATCATACTTTTACCTTTTTGTATAAGCTCAGGAAATCTTCTGGGACATCACTGGATTTGTAGGAATTTGTGGAGAAAAAGTGATGAGAGAGATAGAATGGAAGTGACAAGAGAAGTCAATTTAAGTCATAACTACGAGTCACAGAAGATAAGCAGAATGTCACTGCAGTCCTCAGGAAGCACGGTAGAGAACCAATTGTTTTATCGAAGGGAGAATTCCTCTTGAAACTCCTTATATCATTTTGTGAAAACATGTTTGAATTATTTTTAAAATAAATAACTGACCTTCTGCAGTTATTCCTCTTCTAGTCAATGTGGAAATATTTTATGACTCACCCCATCCCTTCACACTTACAAAAAAATAATAATCTTGCAATGTATGTCTTCATTGTAATAAGGTTTATTGCACAGTGGAGAGTGGTGAGTTTTTATAAACAGAAAAATATTTATTTTGGAATAGCTAATGCTATTTCCATCATCATTCTGCATTGAACATGATCCCCACATTTAATTATTATTCCTTTTTCTTACTGGCCACCTTAGTGTAAGAACAGCACAACTTTCACTACTGGGAAATCACTGAATTTCCAAAGAAAACATACTGGGTTCTTAACTCTAAAAATATGCATAAATTTTCCACACAAAGTTTATTCAGGTCATAAAAGGAGTAAACCAGGTGTTACTTGCTTCCAGAGTCACTATATGTTTATACATAAAATAAAAATCTTTGGTTTCTTTTAATGTGATATCACATGTTTAGTAAAGTCAAATTAATCTGGGTTTTTACAGTATTTAACTATTTCTCAAACCTTTCAAATTCGCTGTCAGCCTAATATCTCTGTTCGGAGATAAAAATACAACTAAAGTGCAATCAAATTTCACAGTTTTTAAGATTACCACTAATTATAAACATTGAAACAGCTTTGCCCATTAAATGGTATAACTACTTCACAAACAGAAGCAGAGACAAGCTCATAATTTTTCTCAGTTAAAATTTCCAGGAAGATTTTCAACCTGATATAATGTGATATGCTATTGAGAAATGATTAGGAATTCTCACCACTGAGACTTCTTTACAAAAAGTAAGTGCAGAAGCAAGCAGAAGAATTTATATTCTTATTAAATCATCTCTCACTAACTGACTCACAGTAGCTTACCATACATTTTCTCTCAGAATGCCATAACTGTGAAGCAGAGCACATTACACTTAAGCTGCAAATATGTTTTGTTCTTAAGTGTAACAGAGCCTGCAGAATCTGCATTGTCTGATTTATAAAGAGAAAATAAACAAATGAAATTATACAGATTAACTAAGCAATAACTGGAGTCTGTAACTACTTTGAAAGTATAAATAGGTAAATATATATATATACACATATCAGAATTTAGCGAGAAGAAGCAATGGATTGGAGGGAACTCAAAAAATAGTTGTTAGGAGAAGCTTACTTGCCTGCAGATCTATTAGTATCCACCACAGCGGTGTCTGAAATCTTACTGTCTGGTTCATTTTAAAGTAGCTTGCAAAAGTCACTGTAAAATTCACGAGCATATACTGGTAGGAAGATGGATTGACCACACAGCTTAAGCCTTTTCTATTTCTACATTTTCATTTATATGGATATTAGTCAATAGGAATTGCATTGGGAAATCTAAGAAAGACTACTGATAAGGAAAATATCACACTGATGCCTTATACGCATATTTTAAGGAATAAATATGTAATATTAGAATACAACCAAAAATACATATTCCTTCCATTTATGAGACAAATGCTGTGTTTGCATAAAATATACAGAGGGGGGGGAAGTTATTTCATCATTCTAAGTTTTCCACTGGAATTATAAACATTCCAGATACTAACAGTCCAAACTGCTCATCAGTCCCCAAGGAATTTTGAGGTTCTCTCAATACTAAAGTGAGAAATAGAGGTAAATATTCAAATATTAGGAAGGAGCAGACAGTCTAAGTTTTCCAATCTTTTGTGTGACAGTCAGTTCTGGGGCAGCACCACAGGCTCTTCTCTGGATTCAGCGGTGGGTTCACTTAAACCAGTGCCATTTATAGCACCTTGGTGGCAGCCTGCACGCAAGCCATGGACTTGCCTGAGGGCTGCACTTGGAGCTCTGAAGGGACCACTCTATTGAAAGGACAAGATTGATGATGTTGTGCAGTAACCGGGAGTGCTGGATCATGGGGCATTTGCAAGGATCTGAGGAGATAACTAAGGGAACGTACACAAAAGCTCTTCAGGGCACAGTATGTGAAACGATGCAAAAACCAACAGAGAGTCAGTGGTGAAAATGTAAAGGCTGTATAAAATGTTACCCAACTGCTTGCAAGTTGTGGTGCAGTAGCTATTACAGCTGAGGAGCTGTTAGTAAGGTAACCCATAAGTAACCTTACGAAATATTTGTAGAGGCAGAGGATGTATTCTCATTTACTGTGTGCTGGCACTAGTGAAACCCACTAAGTAGGCACCTTAGAACTGGGATTGTGTATAGATTTCACTTTATCTCAGCATTTAATAATTCTATGCTAAGATAAAAGTTTCTATTGACGGGATAAGGACATGCATGACATTTTATTTTTCAGGCTTATACAAAGATTTATACTGAGAAAATAAAGATGCAGTGAAGACTTTGGGTAACACCTTAGCATTGAATGTGACGGAAAATGCTGTTGTGTATTCTTGGCGTGCAGTTTGTTGTATATACATTGTAATGCCTTACAATATATATCCAAAGGATAAAAAGTAACATATTTTTGGCTACTTCTCATAAATGTTCAATTTACATCCCAAGTACATACATCTGTTTCAAAAATATTTTTTGATGCAATTTTCATTCTTATAAGCCAGTGTCTTAGGATTTCTTAATAGCTGTTATTTTGCTCTTCCTTCAGCATTTTTGTCTGTGAAGGGAATGTTTTGGTACTAAAAAGTTACAAGCAAAATTATGGACATAAATTCAGAACAAGATCTTCCATTCCATTGACATAAAAGAAGCACTTTCCAGAAGCCTGAAACCTAAAAAATGCATTGGGGTTTATCCTCCACATTAACTGGAAGTCAGTATACGAATATATTGCAGTTTGCAAAGCAGACTATGATGTCTAAAATGAGTTTACTGTTGATCACACCTTATCAACGCTACAAGACACAGTTCTGAACAACTTGCAGATTGAGTGCAGTTTCAACATGAATGAAGATCCCAAATCTCACTGTACCAAACTTTAGCATGTCAGTTATATGATTCATGCCTGTAAAGCACATGCTTGCATGGCAATCCTTAAAAATATTGATGAAAGCTCCCTAAACTTTGAAGAATGAAAAGTAAAAATCTGGAGCAAATCCTTAACATGCTCCTGGGTTTTGGAATGTCATATTCCAAAACAGAGAGAAACTGATCCCGTATGTAGTTAATAGGATAAATTGGAACTTTTTAGGAGGTCCTTTCCTGCATTATTTTCCCTGCTTTTTATTCTTTCTATGCAGAGGAAAATGTGATGCCTCATTTTCCAACCATAAATAGGCACTACACCATGGAAGCATCCTTGGGGAAAGAGCTTGATCTGAGAACACTGCTTTGAGGTGTGTGAAGGGAGAAATAAGAAGTGGCAGCACTGACTGACTGGCACAGATACTTTCACTTTGAAAAGAGAGTGGAGGTTTCCCCACCACTTCAAATTTACAGATCAGTATGTACCTTCTTTTCCACAGATACACTTTTATTGTGGTAAACTTCTGTGGTCTATTCCTCAAGTTTTATTCTTTCAAATCGTAGGGTGTTTTTTGCTGGGTTTTTGTTGTTGTTTTCTTTTTTTTTTTTTTAAGAAATCACAGATAATAACAGATAATAGTAGAGAAAAGCATGCTTTCAGCTCAGAGGTATGGGGAGTAGTTATGTGAGTTCTGTATAGTCTATTAAAGGTATCTCAAACTTCCAAGAAAATTATACCCATTTAGCTCAGCTAAGCAATATAGATATAAAAAATTACAGACTGTGAGAAGTTAAAAAGCATCAAAGAGTTGATGCAAAGTCAACTAAGACAAATAAGAAACTTTCCAATCACTTAGTGTGCCAGGTAGTTGCAGAAAACACGGTATCGATCCATCCTAGATTGATGCATGCACTCAAAGCTGAAAGAAATAGATGAAAATGAGTGAGGTGTGTTGTTGTTATACGGCTTTCTCAGCATCCCTGCAAGGCTCTATAGAGGTAATAAGAGCAATGGCAGCCCGATCTGAAGACAAAAGCAGCGAGGTCACCGTTTGGGTGCAGCCAGCCTTGACCAATGTGTCCTGCAGATAATTGTTATATAAGATATCTTAGGCAATTGTGACAGGAAGTCTTACTTTACCAGCTATTGCAGACAGAAGAAAACCCCATGTTCTTCCATCTTTCTATCAAGACATGTATTTCTAGCCAGTGGCAGGGACATCTTGAGGTAAAGAGGAGGGTAGCTATGTGATGCAACCCTGGCAAGACCAGAAGAGCTCCTTAACGGTATACAGTCCTGATATGTCAAAAAGAGTGTGACAAAATCAAAAAAACAATTGAACCACTGCTTCATAACTGTGAAGTCCCTGCTGATGGCTGTGTGCCTGCCACCTGTCAGGCTGCCCCACTCAGCAACAGTAAGGATTTCTGTTTAACTACCTTCATGCTTCTAGTTATCTACTGTTGCACTGCTTAATCACTTACTACAGCTAGAAGTTGATATTTTAGCCATGGATATTATAATTTTGTGAGTGCTTTGCAGATAAATATTCAATGTTATTCTGACATTGTTTATTACTCCCCCTAAAATGAATTGTTCACCATTAGTATGTAAATTCTGATTTGATAGAACTATTGCAACCACGTAGCCCTGTAATCCAGTATTCCCACTGCTATTAGTAGGCCATAATTTTGTGCTGAATTTGCAAGGCTTCAGGACTTCCTCTACTTGAACTTCTCCTAAACTGCCTGCAACTTTGTTTTACTCAGCGTAATTGTGACAACAATTTTAATTGACCTATGGTTAATTTGTTTTTCTTTTGTTTATCTTTGTGTGGTACAAGCAATGCTTTATATACTGCTTTTGCAGTAAAAGCAGTTATTATATGTGGAATGGAATATTTATGACTCTAACTTAACAATGCAGCGTGGATAAATACAGGGTTGGTACTAGAGAAGAAGAGACATAGGATGCAGATTAGAAAAGTGCAGGCATGGGATGGGGCAAGGGATTGGCACTGGAGACCCCACAGGGATCAACTCACCAATGATTAATCAATGAAATGAAATGAAAACCTGGAGCTGGGCACAGTTAGTTTTAGGGGTAACAAAGAGAACAAAGAAATAATGTCTCCCGTACTCACACAGACTGTATATAGCAAATTCAGATGCAGTGTCACAGATCGATGAAGAATGATGAAAGGTCTAAATTCTTGTTAGCCAATGCCTAAAAATGACCCCGAGTGGATCCTAGAGGGAGGGAGATGGAGCCATCATCTTCCTCCCAGTGAAGGACTCCTGTTGCTCATGATAACACTGCCTGACCTCCACCACCAGTGTGAAACCATCAGCCACACAGTGTAGAGGAGCAGGGAAAGAGTGGGAGTAACATCAGGAAAAGGGGAGGAAACCAAGCATGTAAACTGCCTTATTATTCTTACTTTTTTCTGTAGTAATTAAATCTGCACTAATGATTACACTCTTCAGATTTCAGTTATTCCAGCAGTAAATTCTTGGCTCTACTTGTCTACAGACCTTATAAGGTATGCTTCTACTTTGCCTGTAAACAAGATTTTGAGCATAATACTGTATTGCCTCAGGGTAATTTAAATGAGTCACCGATCATGGGCCTTAATCATGTTGTGTAGAAGTAAAGAATGCAGTCGTTCCAAATTATTTTCTTGTATGATTCCACAATCTGTTGCTTATTATGTTCTAGTCTACTTTTGGGAAGCAGCTTGTCAATGTAGATACTTTTTCTCCCAGAGATGCTGTGTATCCACAGGATGACAAAACACTCTGACAGGATTGGAAGAGGAATGAAAGAAACACCAAGGGAGAGCAACAAGGAGGTTAGGCTATTTTTACTCAGGATTTCTGGAGAATTAGAACTTAGGGGACAGAGGAAACAAACAGATGTTGGGAGAACAGAAGCAGTTTTGGCAAAGATATTGTGTCCAGGGAATTAAAAAAAAAAAAAAAAGGAGATTTGAAAGAAAAAGCTTTTAGTGTAAAGTAGGGCAAAGCTTTTAGTCAACCAGGAGGACTTCAGGGGTTCAAGGAAGATAAGATATGTATGGAGCGGTAAACTTTATGTCTAGGACCTGGGCTTCCAGTAGCTCATACTATTTAATTATTCCCACATCCCCATCACTACTTTAGCCTGTGTCAGTACTCACAAACAACAAGAAGGCAGTGCTCAGGGAACAGCAAAGAAAAGACACTGTTCCTAGGAGGCAGAATGGATGAGGCCATCCTGCTTGGAGGAAGGTGGGGGGAGAAAAGAGGGGTTGAGGCATATAACGGCAGGCTGTGGCATGTGGATCCCTGGACAGAGAAGTAGTTTAGTCTTAGGTCTTTTTTGTGTACTAGTCTAGATGCAGCCTGACATGCCACCTGAGAGGGAGAAGAAAAGGATTTTGGTTTGCTTTGTGTTCTTCAGAAGGGCAGTTTCTATAATGGGATGCACAGAACAATTACTATTTAAAAAAGTACCTGTGAGGACTGGTATACAGCCATGGCTTGAAGAGAGTTAAATTTTACACAGGTACTAGCTCACATGGAACTAAGAGTAGATACTGTCTGTTTCATGATACAAAATTTGTTTAGATGTCCAGATCAAGACAGAGATGGCCTTTTTTTAGGGAGAATGGATCACATCATACCAGCACAGCTGAATTTGCAGCTGTGTGACTTGGAACTGTATGTACCAGAACTCTGATTTTTATTCTTTCTGTGAGTGATTTTCACACAGCATAATATTCATGTACTCTGAAAACCACAATGCAGCTTCAAAAGAATTAGATGCCAGTTTAATATACCATAACAAGAACACTGTGGAAATCTGTCAGGTCTTTTCTAATATGAATGATCACTTGCTAGTAGATGATGAAATGCAGAAAAATACTTAAGCAACCACTATTACTCTTTTCCAAAATGATAATTTTGAAAAAAAAAAGGTATTGAGTCTATATATTATTTGATTAGTCTTTATTTTCTATTAGAATTTGTATTGCTTAAGCAGTGCCTAATTTATTTTGTCAAATGCAGTCTTTTTTAGGTGATCCCAAATCTCTTAGATTAATATTTAATATATTAATATTTAATACTGGTCTATTAAATAGACTGTGGTAGTGAATATAGTAGAGATATATAGAAATGCATGTTTTGATGCACAAATTTTAGATAAAAATACAATCAAAATGTTTATCCCTAAATGGCCACAACCTGATAA
Source organism: Eurystomus gularis (assembly GCA_013400335.1). Lineage (NCBI taxonomy): Eukaryota > Metazoa > Chordata > Aves > Coraciiformes > Coraciidae > Eurystomus > Eurystomus gularis. The sequence continues at coordinate 151,822 of VZZY01012133.1, read as the reverse complement.
AATTAAGTTTGCGTCATGTCACCGTGCATTTTTAATGACACCTTAAAAACAATTGAGCATCACAGAAGAGCTCAGCTTCTTGTTTAATTTTTACACACAACCAAGACAGTGGTAGAATAAAAGGTCCTGGATGAAACTTCTCATCAAAACCAGCCCTCTAAGTGTAAAATAGAGCAGGCAAGAATAGTGTAAAGTATAGGGAGACATAGACTGTCATGAATGATTTGACATGAAAGTTAAAGTACATGAAGGTCTAGTAGTACATGTTCAGTGGTCTTAGCAGATCAGGGAGCTATAGCACTCTTACTCAACTGTTTTACTTCTGATTTCAGAGCTATTTGCACCTCCCTTAGAGTAGTGATGTTTTCCTGGAGCTTCATGGCACTTGAATCCAACGCCCCTGCCAAAGCAGGTTCATCTAGAACAGGCTGTACAGAAATGTATCCAGGCAGGGTTTTGAAAGTCTCCAGAGAAGGAGACTCTAGAACCTCTCTGGGTAGCATTGTGAGAGTGCTAGCTGACATAAAATAAGTCTAAATATGCTCATAGAATGCTGATCTGAAATGAATATGAGATTCCCACGCTCATTGAAACTAACTTCCAGATTAATTTGCTGTGTGCATAACAAATACCAACAATAACACCACCACCTCTTTGAAAGCCTTTGTATGAAGGAAGAACACCCTGCTACAGAGATTGGTTGCACTGTGCTTCCAGTCTGGAAGCCGGGATCTCAAAATTTAAGCTGTTTAAGTTTGCATATCTGTACATTATGTACATCATTCCTACAGACTGAAGTGGATGTCACACTTCAAAATGCCAACTTTCCCTTATATATATGTATACACATGATTAAAAAAGATTTCTCCTGATTTGAGTTAGAAGAGAGCTAATTCTATTCAGTGATTTTACTTTCCAGCTAAGTCTCTTCTAACTGCACTTTCTGAAGTGAAAAGCATATTTTCAGCATCTGCTTCTAGTAGTGATCACACTTGATATTTAGAGTTACTACCAAGAACTGGTGTGCAGACCAATGCTAAATGTTACGTACCACATTGTGGGGTGCAGAATGGGAAAGGTCTTACCTGCAGAGAGGAGCAGACAGGACAAGTGACCCTAAACTGACCAGTGAGGTATTCCTTCCCATATATGTCATATTCAGTATAAAGCTGAGGGATCATATGGGTCAAGCTCTCTTCTTCAATAGCCATCATCCAAGGAGGACCTTCAATCCCAATCCATGTATTCCTGAATCCAGTTCCAGAATCCAGCTCCTGAACGCAGTTCCCGTCTGCCACTGAGTCCAGTCTAGGACTTCCCCAGTGCCTGCTCCACAGTATCAGTGGTGACAGTGATGTAATTGCCATCGAGGGGGTGAGTTTGATATTGGTTTTGTATATATTTGTATATATTCAATTTTATTATTATTATTTTCCTCAAAGCTCTGTTAGTTTCCTTTTCTAATCCACAACTCTCTCTCCCTTATTCCATTTCTCTTCCCCTTTGAGGAGGGAGAGGAGTTAATAGAGAGCATCTGTCATTCATTTATAGGCCAGCCTAGCTCTAAGCCCTTGACAACATTCTTACTATTTTCTTTCCTTATGCAAGCTTTGTAACGTATTCTGAACATTTCATAGAAAGACCTGCTTAATGCTTGATACCTATCAGTACATAAATATGATACTCTACAAATGATAAGTGACAAATTAACTTTCCTAAATGGTAATTATTAAGTTGAACTCTTGTCCCATGTACTATTTAATTATCATTGAAGATAACTTTTTATGAGAAGTGGGAAGGAGAAATAAAGTTCAGACTGAGCTATTTACAATTAAGTGCTCTATTTTGCTAAGCAGACTTAAAAGAAATTATGTTTTTTAAGGATATGAAGAGAAGAGTTCAAATATCTGTGTCAATGTTTGCCAGAAAAAGAAAACAGAATTCTCAGTCTTTACATGCAAATCCAATGGCAGTCCAGAGGGTAAATAATAAGAATTGCTATTGAAATAATAGGAACAACATCTCAAATGAAAAGTCAGACATTCCAGGCATCAGTGTAGTTAATTATTCTTTTGTTCTTTAGGAACAAAAGACTACTGTGCTTTCAGATCATGCAGTGTTTGATGCACCTTTCTTACGGAAGCTGGAGATATAGATTCAAGTCTGACATTTGTAATCATGATCAATGTGACAAAATACAAAAAAGACATTAAAAATATATTGATTCATTATGAATAGCACAACCTTTTTTTTTTTTTTTTCATTTTGACTACAATCTTTAGAAATGGATTCAGATTTTAGAAGTATTTTTTTATAAATATTTTTCTTACTGACTATAATATTTTCAAAGCTTTCCTAAACCCAAGTTTTTCTCATATGGGTTCTCAGTTGTTTATTCATCACTCATATGAGTGTATTTTTTTTTCAGATTTGCATGCATATATCACTAAAATTCAGAAAGTTGAAATACTTTATTATTTGAAGACACATTCCATCAGTTCCATCAGTTGTCCAGCAAAAGTTTCTTGTAGGACTAACTGAGAAAAAGTTTGTCCCAAATGTTCCTTGTTGAATGAATCACATAATTTGTATATAAAATTTATACCATCATTAAATTGTAAAACCCAAAGACGCATGCTTTAATTCTCAAACTAACTAAAAGAAGGTTGACATTAATGACAGTTGTGCAGCCTAATCCCCTAATCAGCTTTGAAAATCTAAATCCAAAAGCCATGCTGACAAAATAAATTAAGCAACAACCTACTCATCCTTTTCATTTCCTAAAACCCAGAGAAAATCTTGAGAAAATGAAAACCAAAAATAAAGGGCGATCTTACACCTGAAGCCTAGCAGAGTGGAGGCTGGGGTCTACAGCATGTCACTTCCCTGGGGAGCAATGGCAGAAAACCCAAGTTGTCTAACCAGAGTGACAAAAAGTACCTGGGGTCTAGCAGGGAGCCTTGCCCTTGTGTCCCTACAGGCTTACACCACAAGTGGAAATCAGACATACACAATCTGATAGTTGGGCTTTTCAAAAAATACATAAACCTTCAAAGTCTTTTATCTGCCACACACGATCTCAGCTACCAGTATCAATCTGTCCTTAGCTTTGTTAGACTGTTTGTATGTCTAGTAAGCTTTTAAAGCATCACAGAGCTAAGTAGAATAGGAAGAGACATTAATGTGTCCTAAATAATACCACAGGCCTGAATCACCGAAATCATACTGAATGTTGCCTAGAACTAAGAGCGTTAGTTTAGTTTTGTCAGAAACTTTTTGTATGTCATTTGTACCATAACCTATTAAGCGTATCATTCAAGTTAGAATCACAGGTTATTCTGACTGTTATTGACCAATATATTTTAATCATGTTAATTATCTATGACTAGATATTTTGCCACTTAAGTTTTATGTCCGTAATCATCTGATATTATTGCATGTGATACAATCAAATAATAGCTACAGTCAGGTTGTAGAGGAACAGTATAAACCCTTCATCGAAATTAAAGTACACATTTTTGCTTTCCTTCATTTTAAATTTGGCATTCCTGCTCCTTATAATCCTCAAGATACAGATGTTGATCCTGTGAAGTCCCAAGAGTTTATCTTTACCAACCTTGCTAGGGCAATGTGGCTCTAATTCTGACAGTGCAGCAAACCTTTGCTGGCAGAGTCAAGAAAGTTGCTTAGGCAACAACTCTTCCTTGCCATTAGGGCATCTAATACAACTCATTTAATTCTGGAAAATTCTTTGGAATAACATTATGTATTGAATGTATTTGTTCGTCTGAAACACAGTATAATAAAAATGTAGGTAGTACTACAAACTCTTCACTTCCAAGTAATTTGTAATGAAATTATAAGCAATAGACCTGTGCACGTCCATTCATTCAGTGGTTTTATGTGTGATCTCAGCAAAGAGGGTTTGTTAGCATGATGCTATGCTCTGAATATTCATTCATTCATTCATTCAATTCTGAATATCACATTCTAGGCTTAAAAAAAAAAAAGCTCTTCAGAAGGTGGCATTGCTCTGCTCTGGAATTACTCACTTGTCTACAAAGTGCTCTTCTCTAAGATGAAAAATAGGTTACATAGGGCGTGTATGTAAGTAAACGTAAGAAAGTGAATCAGAAATGTCCACAATACAGATACAGAGATTTTGTGTGACTTTCTGTTGATATGGATCCTTGGAACTGGTGATGAAGCCTAAATATTTGCCTCACTCATATCCATTGAGCTTCACTAGACTTCAAAAGTAGCACTGAACCTGCTCTGTATATATTTTATAAACATGCAGCAGACAAATAAAACCTGATGTGTAACAGAACAATTTATCACCTAAGTATAGATCATTTGAGTGTATTACTGAAACGCACACAAGAACCATAACAGTTTCCTAATTTCTTTAACATGTCCTGTAAGTTAAAGAGATAATGAAGGAAAGGTCTATCAATGAGATAGAAAAGTTTCAATAAAGTACAGATAAATAACAGAGGTCACAGTACTGTTTCCTGAGTGACTATGCTCTGTAATGAGCCTTTCTTTTAGCTTTTATAAAATATATTCATCAAAATTTGTCAGTCTTAGTGACTCTTGACCTCTTTCTGTGAAAAATTCAAATTTATTGTCTTCACCTTTGAAATACTGCATAGCTATTCTGTGCTATATTCATCTTTTTCCTAATTCATTTTCTGTTGCTGTATTTTTTTCATTGACATCTTTTTTTGCTTTGACTATGTATTCTTTTACTCTTATTCATAACTGTTTCATCATAAGTCAGAAAACGTCTTACAGACTGGCCTCTTGAATACCACAGAAAACTACTTATCAAGCACCTACCTCTATGTTACGCCAAACCAGTTGTCCTTGACATATGACTATTTCCCCCCATTCTCATTCAAAACCCTCTTCAGCACCACCAGTTTCTCTTGTGTAGCTCTCACTGTGATGCTGGATGGATCCTTTATCAAATATTCACTATCCTTTATTAAATATTGTATAGTATGAACATACCCCTAAGGCATCTTAGTTTCAATATCACAAATAAAATCACAGAATCATAGAATGCCAGGTTGGAAGGGCCCTCAAGGATTATCTAGCTCAACCTTTCAAGGTAAAAAAATATAGTTTAAGTGAGATGGCCCAGCACCCTGTCGAGCTGAGTCTTAAAACTGTCAAATGTCGTGGAATCCACCACTTCACTTGGGAGACTATTCTGATGTTTAATTGTTCTCATTGTGAATAATTTTCTTCTGGATTCCAAACAGAATCTCCCCAGGAGTAACTTGCAACCATTCTCCCTTGTTTTTGCCATGTGACTCTTTGTAAAAAGGGAGTCTCCTTCCTCTTGGTACCCACCCTTCAAGTACTGGTACATTGCAGTAAGGTGTCCTCTAAGCCTTCTCTTCTCAATGCTGAACAAACCCATATTTGCCAGCCTTTCTTCATACGACAGATCTTCCAGTCTCCTGATCATCTTCGTGGCCCTTCTCTGTACCCTCTCCGGCCTGTCCGCATCTTTTGTGTATAGCAGAGACCAAAACTGAATGCAGTACTCAAGGTGTGGCCTGACTAGTGCTGAGTAAATTGGGACAATGACTTCTTTATCTGATGATACCCCTGTTAATGCAACCCAGCATCCCACCAGCCTTCTTTGCTGCTGCAGCGCATTCTTCACTCATGTTGAGCCTGCTGTTCACAGACTCCCAGGTACCTTTCCATAGGGCTGCTCTCCAGCCAGGTGGATCCCAGTCTGAGCTGCCTTCCTGGGTTATGTGTTCCCAGGTGCAAGACCCTACAGTTATGCCCAATGAACTTCATAAGGCTCCTTCTAGCCTACTCCTCTAGCCTGTCCAGAACTTCCTGGAGGGTGGCTCTGCCTTCTGGAGTGTCAGCTACCTTACTCATGCTGATGTCATCTGCAAACTTCACCAAGGTGCTCTTAATGCCAGCATCCAAGACACTTATAAAGATATTTCCAGGAGCTCGAGTCAATCACGAACTTTGTGGTGTTGATTGTGTTACCCCTCCTGCCCCCGAGTCACCCAGGTATTTTCTTTCTTTTTCTTCTTCTCTTTTAATTTTTGGTGGGAGGGAGAAAAAAAAAGTGTTCTTGAAAAATATGGTCAATACAACAGTAAATCCGTTTAAAGCCCCACAACCTCGTAGACTCTCACAAACACAGCTGTAACTGTAGTCTGATAAAGATAAATTACCCTTTTCCTCAGACTTCTTATTGTGTGTGTTATTGGGCAATTCACAGGAATACCTATTAACTCTGTGGCACCAAAACTCTAAGACAAGTTCAGGTGAATTAGACACAAAGCAGAATCTGATTTTAATAATGTTTCTTGACTTAAATCCTATTCCCTAACTGGACACACTATTGAAGTACACAAAGCCCTTGATGAAAGATGAAAAATACCCTTCCACCAGCTATCAAAACACAACTGCTCAAAAATCTTTTATCAGAGAATTACCTGTAGAATCAGCAGGTGTTAGCAAAAGAAAAAACATAAATTTGAAGATAAATAGGTCAATAGTTCCCATCAGTCAAAATAATTAATTTTCTCATCACAAGAGGAACAAGGATATCCCCACATAAGCTATTTGAGGCTCAGAATACAGTGATTTTATTTTTCTGGTCTCCTCCTTTTGCACAGATCAGTAGAAAGCCTAATGAAGAGTTTATCAGCGTAATAATGAGAGAAAAGTCAGTTATCAGGGATGGATACAGATAGCATTTCCTGTGTCTTTCACAGTATCAGGAACCTTGTGTACTTTTATTATACACATTCGGGTATGTCAAGTGTGCCTTCCTAATTAAAGTCCTAAAGATTTTATGAAATTCCTAACTCCCTACTACTGTCCAAAATATGATAAATATTATGAAAACCTTCCTTATTGTTCCCACTCTATCTGCAAAACATGGTTTTTGTTAGATAGAGAAAAAGTGTACACTCTGACACAAAAATGTCACATGTACTGACAAGTAATATTCAAATCTGTCATAGCAAAATAAGCTGAGAACTGTATACACCCAAGAAAAGAAAAAAATCTTACTTGAAATGAAAAATGACAATCACTGAAGACTCCAGAAGAACATTTTATGAAAAGATCAATATCAAACAGTCCACACCACTGGTCTTATTCATTCTTATTACTTTGGGTGAACAAACTTCTATTTTTTCCAGGACTAACCAAATCTGTAGGGAAAATCTGGCGCTTGACAGACTCCTAAAGGAGCACTTGGCTTCCCCACCTGCATATGCCCAGGTATTGTACTTTACTACTGCCTACTAACTCGTTGCTAAACAGGTCATTCTTCAGAGATTCTGCGTATTTTACCTTGGCATATAAAGAGTGAAACAGTTGCTAGGATCAAGGAGTTAATTTACAGTAAGTGACAAAAGCTTGTTTGGCTTTTGAATAGAATTTGATTTTGAAATGCTCCTCAAATCCCACATATTGAACATCTCTGAAGTATAATGAGTTATTTGTTACAAAATGACATTGCAGAAAATGAAGCAGCCATTATAGATGTGCTCAGTAATAGCTCACAGACAACTTTGGGTATCACGGTGAGTTTTATAGAGAGAAGAGTTGCTGCCTACGAGAGTGCTATTATCTCCAACTCCTATCTGAAAATGCCTCTTATGATTTTCAGCATAGATTTGGATAACTGCCAGAGAGCTTATTTTAAAATGTCACCTAAAGTACAGATAGTGTTTCTATCAGTAGAGCACTACAGAGTGCCACTTTGAGACTTGAACCCATGACATTGTGTCAGAAGCAAAAATCATAACAAATGAACGAGAGAGAACTTGGCAGCCTACTTCATGACTTCTCATCTTTACACAAATTGCTATGACAAAATGCATTGCTTCTTAAAGAGAAATGTCACTTGCACACAAACCTGGGATTATAACATCCGGTCTTTAATCAGTTTAAATAACCAGAAGTTAAGGCTGTGTCTTCTTTGTTAAACACTTAGGTTAATACTTTAAAGCAGGAAAAGGGTCTATGAATGTTAAATACAATTCTCAAACGTGACCTTAACTTTTTACCTTCCCATTTAATTCTGATTGCTACTACATGCAGTTTCAGAAGAGCAGTAGTTCCCCTTTAAATAATGATTTGCCAATGCAGGACCTACTTTTAAAATCCTGAATGGCAAAAAGTAAGAAAATTTGGATAATATGTTACTGTATGTCCATCAATGGCAAAAATCACCAATTCAAATCCAGGAATACATGTACATTTTATGGATAGCATAAATAGCATATTTTATACTTGTTTTTTCTTGTTCATCCTAATACCCACAATTATCTTCTTGTTTCATTGATAAGGCTTAAATAAGGACGAGACCAATCCCTCATTCTCTAGTAGAAGATCCAGTAGCGAGCAAATACATCTATCATTACTAATTTTTTTCCTTGCATATTAGAGGCTCATATAAGAGTTGGCCTTATCCTTTCTGTGATTTACATATATTTATGCAGCTTTTAATTCCTCCATCTATCACTTTAAAAAGCTGAAATTACTATGGCTTATAACACGTAGTTATGTTTAGGCATGGCCCATGCCTCCCTTTAGAAGGGAAAATTTTTCCAGGATGGCTCTGGCAGCTCTTTTGGAAAAACACACCTTCCAGTTGACATTGCTATATTGCCAAACTGCTGTACAATAGCACAGTAGAGTTTGCTGTTAATGGTTTTGTTGAGGTCTTATGTGAGAGTGTAGTTTTGATGGATACGTAGCTTTTAAATCAGTTTTAGAAACTGCTAGGCAAGCCATTATTCTATCACAATCATTTCCACTTTATTCATTGTTCTTTTGCTAAAATATGTATTTCACACTGCTCACTATCTCTAATGATAAAGGCATACATTTAAGAATATACAGAAAGTTCAGTTACAGAAATAAACAATGATACTATATCACTCTGCAGACAGACTCCTTTCTCTTCCACTACTCACTTCCATAGAGATACATGATATCCAGGGATTCAAGCTATTTCAAATACAATTTGCTCCTTCTTTTAGGTAGAAGACTTTTTAAAACACAAACCCAAATATTCTGTCATCTCATCATGCCTTTAAAAGGACTGAAATTTGAAGTAGTTCATTATTTTAATTGCCATATTTAGTTTATATATTACAACTAGCTATCCATCCAGGTACTTCATTGTAGGATCTAATGTAGTGTTTGCTTGATACAACCACATACATGTTCAATAATATATTCTGATTGCCCAAACACTTTCTAGTTCTAAAAAGGAACACTGATGTTTGTAAATAGCTTTGACAGTGGCAGCTACATCCTGACACATAAACAATAATTTACAATGCTTGTGATGTTCTCGACAGCATCTTCCTTTTAAATAATAAAAAGTACATCAAGAAATTTTACATTAAAATTCTGAAACCCCTCAAGCTAAAAAATATTTTGGGTAAACAAAGTATGTGCCAGAGTGAAGTATGTGTACTACCATACATCTCTGGAGGCAGTGCTCATAACCTGCATTCCCTTTGCACATACAGTGGCTCCTTTGTTTTGAAAGTGCTTTTTGCTTTAAGTACAAAATTCTGTTTTTAAGCATTTAATTTAATTTTGCATGAATTTCTTCACCATCACAGATTCATAATGGAAAACTTTGGAAACCAAAGCCCTCTCCAATATTATATGTACTAGCTGTGGAAACAAGAGTGATTTAAATTTCTCCATCATTTACCTCTCAGGGAATACATCGTTGCTCAGCAAAGAACCTAAACCTCTAAACTGCAGCCTCAGAGTCTTCACTGCAGAGGGTGATTTCATGATTAGTTAGTTGAACTAAGTCTGAAAATGGAAGATACATGAGTCCGTGCAATATACCTCAGTTAAGCAGCCTTTCAGAGGGAAGGCTTTGTACTAGGCCTCAGTATAATGATTTGTATTTTCTGAGATTTGCTCTAGCATTTATCCATAACTTTAAATAATATTGGTTTTGTGAACCAACAATTACTGTGAACCTTACTTGGAACTGTTTTCCTTGTGCTGTGTTGCGTGCTAGGAACAGGCCCTCAGGATTCAGCCAATACAAGTATTAATTAGGGAAAATGTGTGAATTTTATGCTGAACCCATTTACATTATAGCATAAAATCACAGAATCACAGAATGGTAGGGGTTGGGAGGGACCAGTCCCCTTACCAAATCAGGATCACCTAGGGCAGGTTACACAGGAATGTGTCCAGACGGGTCTTGAAAGTCTCCACAGAAGGAGACTCCACAACCTCTCTGGACAGCCTGTTCCAGTGCTCTGTCACCCTCACAGTAAAGAAGTTTTTCCTCATGTTGTGGTGGAACTTCCTGTGTTCCAGAGTTTGTGTCCATTTCCCCTCACCCTATCACTGGGCATCACTGAAAAGAGGCTGATGTAGAATGATATGAATGATTTATTTCACAAGAGTCACCAAACAGCTTTCATGTAGTTGTAATGTTCTGACACTACTGATTCAAGGAATTTCTTAATTAAATTAGGTCATTATCAGACAAATATGAATGACTGAAGTTGTAGATGAATAACCTTTCATTCAAGATTAATCTGTGAGAACACATATTCTGGATTAACGAAAGCAAAATGAAACCAGAATGAAACCAAAATGGACTATTACTATCACTGTAAACTTATTTTAGAAATTAACAGATGGTATCAGTGATTAATGCCCTTTATTTTTTCTGTGACCTGAAAATGGGCAGAGATATGTTTCATGATTTTGTGATTTCTTCCTGTTACATTTCCTGCAATCCTAGGACTTAACTTTATTACATTTTCTGAAACCCTGTTCTCTTGAAATGCACTGTTCATACTGCTAGACGTGCTCAATCCAGCTCTATTTTTGCTGTAAATTGATCATGTCAGGATCACAGTTGAAAGCATTCAGTAATAGCAGTCCATGTACAAGTGAATCTTTACAAGTGAATCTTTACAAAATCAAAGCTGCAAACATTGATCTGGAAGAATGTTCTTCCTAAAGCTCCCAGATTCGATGCACAAAGTGAAGGACAGAGCTGACAGAAATAAAATACCTGAGAAAAATACATTAAGAACACATGGTTTTAATGAGTCCTTGTCCTTGTTACAATTAAAAACATAAAAGAAATCAAATGCTCAAAATAGGTCTGTATCTTCACAGACTTGTAACTAATTAACCAAGCAAAAAGGATGCTCAACATTGACATAAGTACATCTACTGCATTTTGAATAGAATAGAGAATATCCCCAAGGGGATAAGAAATGAATGTGAAATTAGATGAAAAAAAGATTAAACCCAAATATTAGATCACTCTGACTGCTACAGAATTGACCGAAAATCATTTTTAAAAAGTCTCTCTGTACTTTTGCTTTTCTCCTGTTGAAATGTTTTATGTTGATCAATTTTTCTTAATTTCCAGTAAAGTGTCATTTTAGGTTATTGTAACTAAAATTTAATTTATATCTCCTGTAATGTAAAAAGAAAAGAAAGTGAAATACATTAAATGTGATTGTAAGTGGGATATTTTAGCATGTGACATACTTATGTGTATTGTGTATCACTTAATTTTTTCAGCTTAATGTATGTTCAGATTCAGACTTCTCTTTCTTTTGGACAAATTTGAGTTACTCTTCAGTTTAATGGGACTATTTTCCTCTTGGCAGGGTTTGATTCTACTTAATAAATTTTCCTTAACCTCAGAGAAGGAAGAAAATAAAGATAAGAGTTCAGAAAAGAGTAAGTAGTGTTCTTTTGTTCTGCTTCCACATAGTGCGTAAAACTTTTTGGCTATGAACTTAGAAGGGTCCTTGTGCACCACATCGCAAACAGATATGGAGGATAACATGTAACATTAGATTCAGTTTCTGAAAAAAATTTTTTAAAAAAGAGTTAAGAAAGTAAGTATGGAAGTATTTATGTCATTTTTCTCCATTAGAACATGCAAATAATAATGAGGCGTACATTGTCACTCTCTCTGCTATCTCCCATGACATTTATAGTTTCAGAGAATTTTGCATGTACACATGAACAAATTGCTTGTAAACAGTATTATTATGAAGGTAAATTTATGATACTATTTTGGAACTAGAATCAAGAAAGCAAAGATTAAGCATTACTCATTGCTAGAATTTTACACTTAAGTTATTTTTAATCTGCAAAAGTATCTAAACCAAACATAGTATAGGAAAAAACTGTGAAGTTGATAAATAAATAATCTATTTTCAAAAACTAAGAAGCTTACTATAAGTGTTAAATGCTTGTTTTTAAAAATGTTCTGAACAAAGTTGAAAAAAGAATTTGCCATCTTTCAGCCTTTCCTGAGCTCTTTGTCAGTTCTTCTAATTTGAAAAATGGAAAGCAGGGTGGGAGAGGGAGGCACAAGAAGGGTAAGAAAAATAAGAAACTGAAAAAAGATAATGTTTCATGAAAAAATGTTTCATCCTATTTTAGATATAGCTAATTTTGTACAACTTTAGGAATCTATAGAATATATATTTTTAGAGGTTAAACAGAAGTCTTGGGAGACCCAGATACATAATAAACAGAGATTCATACGAAGGGCATTAGGTCAAATATAATAGTGTAAAATTTTAAGGTATATCTAAATCCTTACAGGATAAATTAGTATTGAAAATACTTCTCTATTTTTATTTCTATAAGTGTATTTTTCATTCAGTAATATTAAAAATATTTTGATGGCTTTATAAATCCTAGATTTTCTTACCTGAAATTTAGCTTCAGTAAAATCAAGACGGTTCCTTTAGCTTTGAATATCGGTAGAGAAGGAGCTACAAAAATGTTGTGTTTTATGCCCCACACAATCACTCACTTACTCTGTACAGTGGGATGGAGAGGAGAGTTGGAAGGGTAAAAGTGAGAAAACTTGCAGATTGAGATAAAGATTTAGTTTAATAGCAAAGCAAAACTGCATACCAAAGGAAAGCAAAATGAGGAATTCATTCACTAGTTCCCATGAGCCAGCAGGTGTTCAGCCATCTCCAGGAAAGCAGGGTTCCATCACACATAATTGCTACCTGAGAAGACAGACTCCATAACTCCAAACGTCCCTCCTTTCTCCTTCTTTTTTCCCCCAGCTTTTAGTGTTGAGCACAACATCATGTGGTATGAGATATTGTTCAGTCAGTTGGGGTCAGCTGTCCCAGCTGTGTCCACTCCCAGATTCTTCTGCTATTCCCCAGACTTCTCTCTGGCTTAGGAATGTGAGAATCTGAAAAGGTCTTGACACTGTGAAAGAGCTGTTCAGCAATAACTAACACATCATTGTGTTATCCACGCATGTTTCATCACAAATCCAAAACATAAAACCATAGAAGCTGCAATAAAGAAAATTAATTATATCCTAGCAAAATACAGTACAAAAAGTAATCTGATTGGACTGTCAGGGTCACTTTCCTAGCAAAGTAATCAATTTCAAAGTACTTCTCACATCACTTTAAATGGTCATGAATATTGGAAATTACTGATGTAATTTTATTTTTCCAATATTTGCATGATTTCCAGATAAATTGAAAATACCTAGCTCATTGGTGGAGAAGGTAGAATAGAATAAAATAGCCTCATTCACTACAACCCTTCAGCCAGTTCTTCAGCCAGTGCACTACGTACCTGCTCATCTCACAGTTGGACAACTTGCCCAGAAGGATACTGTGAGGGACAGTATTAAAAGTCTTACTAAGATCCAGAAAAACTGCGTCCACTGCCTTACTGTCATCTACTATGCAGGTGACCTTATTGTAGAAGGATATCAAATTAGTTAGACAGGACTTTCCCTTCATGAATTCGTGTCGACTGTGCCTGCCCATTGCACTGTCCGTTAAATGCCTTTCAATAGCACGCAGTATGATCTACTCCATAATTTTCACGGGTACCGAGGTTAGAGTAACCGGTTTGTAGTTTCTATATTCTATAGTTTCTATAGAATAGAAGTTTCTATATTTCTATATTCTTTTCTATCGCATAGCAGAGAACTCACAGCTCAGCAGAAAGGGACATTTGTTTTGACTTGCCTTGTCAGACAGTACCTTTAGCTGAATTTAGACAGCACCAAGGACTGCTGAAGAAGGTCCGGTGTAAGAGAACTGACACTCAATACATTGATCTCTCCTGTGTTCTAGCTAATCTGTAGCAAGTTCAACCTTCGGCGATTATCTGCCTAAGGAAAGCTGAATTCTTAAAAAAGCAATTCCAAGGAGAGGAATATAGCTCAAATGTTAGTTATAGCCATAAATAAGTCAACACTTCTAATTATGAACAACCTATGAACATTCTGTGAAGGTTTTCTGCTTTGTGATTTTCTATGAACGTTTTCTGCTTTGTCATTACTAGATTTAACATTGCTAAATACATGTGGACAGAGCTATTAACAGTAATGATGCTGCTCTCTGTAGTACTGGCTGTATTTTGTGCACATGCTGAAGATATGAAGGAAAAAATTTCCCTCCTGAAAAGGTTTGCAGTCCAACTTGATAGCATAAACAAGGATAGAAAAATGTTCAACAACTAAAACCAGCACTCAACAAGTTAGAAAGTCATGCATGAGTATCATTAGTTCCAAAAACCTCTAATTTGTCTTTGATGCCTCAGTTTTAGAATTTACTTAGTCCTTTAGAGTTTATTTCCCTGTGTGCTAGTAAGATTTCTCTGTGTCTATTTGTTTAGCTGATTATTTGCAATTATTTACAGTAAGCAATACTAATGGTTTCTAGACTTCTTAATTATGGAGCCACCTTTGTAAAACAGGTTCTATTTCCATCAGTACCATGATCTTAAATACTGGCATGAGTAACTATGTTTCTGTTAGACAAGTACTCCAATTTGTAACCAACACCACTCCACTTGGGTCATGACCTCTAGCATAGAACTGCCAGATCAAGCCATGACTTCACAGAGCACCTCCAGGAGTTGAAGAGATGTATGTATTAGAGATTTGTTCTTCAGACAGACATCTCCAGAAAAACTCTGTCTTCAGTAATCTCATCATCTAATCCAAGAAATGCCTCTGTGCTCAGAAGGGAAGGGGACGCATTTCTCTGAAAAATGAAACTCATTGTATTATCTTTGTGCAAAATGAAGACCGACGTCCTATTACTAATAACTGCAGCAGCACATTCTTGCAATCAAGTCTCTTTATGTCATTAATGGGATGACTTCAAAGTCACAGAAACTGCTAGTTTGTGTACTTTAAACGCTAAGTGAACTCATCTTACTTGTCTAGGTCTTCCAGTGTGAGGCAGACCCTGGACAAAGCATATGTATATAGTGCACCACATCAGTGATAACTTCTGAATTAACTAGGAAATTGCATTTGACATTCAATTTCCCTCTGTATCAGTGAACAAAGTGAAGAAAAGACAGCTTGTCTCCAACACCATAGGGTAGGTGGTACAAGATGGATGTCAAGGCTTCCAACAAATGCAGCAGAGAGTTAATCAAATACAGTTAATGTAATCTAAAGAGTAATTTATCTCTTCTTAATTAAGTAGGCAAGTATAGATTCAGTTGCATGAATGTATTTTGAGATGCTTTACCATATTTAAGATTTCTTAGTGTTGTTGTAACAGCACAATGCTGAAAAACATGGTAGAGGATCTCTAGAAAATTTGTCCTCTGGAGGACAAATGGGACACTGAACAGCATGTGTGCCTTTTCAGAGACAGAAAGAAAAAAAAATCCAGAACAGCAGATAAATATACAAAAAAAACTGTAATGAGGCAAGCCAGTGTTACCCATTGTGTTTTTGTAATTTATTTGTAGGCATAGTGAAGAAAAAATTGAGAGGGGTGAGGGGATGCTGAAGAAATCAAAGAACACGATTTGATTTCCTTTAGCGAGTTCAGCTGAGCTTGTCGTCCAATACATCTTCAAACACAACTTGGTGTCTGAGAGTGGTCATTAGTTGCAGTAACTAGCAAATCCTGGGGAATTTTTGTAAATATATAAATGTAGAAATCCCTGTGGATTATTAAAACCAAAGTCAAAGCAATGGTCTTCAATCTTAATTTGGAATTTACATTTTTCTGAGTGGGTTTCGATATCCCATCCATCCATTTCAAATAATCAGCAATTGATTCACTTCAGCAGTATGATTAGAGCTACAGATATTATGCACCAGTAATCCAGGCCTTGGCTATGGACACTTAAAAAAACATGAAACTGCTTTTTTTTTTTCTGTTTCTTTGGCATAATCCTCTGGTTTAAAATATTTGCACTCATTCCCTTCTTGAGGCATTGTCCATAGGAACAAGCAATTTTGAGGGGTATCAAGTCAGGCCAAGAATAATTATAAAAGGATTTACTGAAAGCAAAACCAGAGAAATCCTAGGGCTATAGCAAAGAATGTTTTAACAAAAGGATTAAGAAGGATGAGAAGGGGTTGATGAATGTTGCCTATTAGACAACAACACTACATTAACCCTGTATATACTTCATGTGTTAATCATACATTTACAGGGAAGGGTAAAGATAAGCCCATTTAAATTGCTTATCTTTTCTATTATAAATGTCTATTGATTTCAAAATACTGATAAAAGAAAAAAAATGGTGCGTTAAAAAGGTCTGTGGACAAGCAGCAAAACAAATTCTGTGTAAAATATTGTTCTGAACTGCTGTACTACTCCCACACAAAACCTCCCTAGTGATCTGGCATGCTTCTTTCTTATACATCTTGTTTTGATTCAGCTATAAAACACATTTTTCTCACATCACATGACATTCTTCAAATGTGTCATTATACTTCTTCCTATAAAGCAATTTCTTTTGTGGAAACACACCAGTTTTCTCTTGTTAATTTGGTGAGTTTTTTCAACTGTCATCAAAAGATCAATGTGTTTCCAATACCATGGGCAAATGCAGTACATCTTTAAAATAATTTTCAATTCCACCTACCAAAGAAAAATCATATAGCAATTATACTTATGATTTAAAGGGTAATTAATGACCCTATACTAATTGTATAACTTCAGGCAAGAAATACCTAGTGTTCCAACTCTGCCACACAAAGTGCTTCCAAGTGCACCAGGAATCCCATACATTTTGTACACACATTTTTCTAGGCCATATTTTGACAGGTATGAAAAAGCAATGATTCTTTAAAGGAAAAGACTCAGGTTTAACAGGTAGCCATTGCCAGAGAGACTAACATGAAGAGGTACTGGGGAGGTGGAATATGACAGCTGTCAACCATCTTTATAGCCTCTCATCTAGTGGAGCCAACTAGCTTGTTCACAACTTTAAGCTCTACTTTGTTTCCTGCAGCAGCCAACCCAAAGGGATTAATCTGGCAGCCAGAACAAGAACTCACTGATAGTGAGGGACTGCAGAGCAGATGTGATGCAGAACAAAACTTGCTAGCTCCATAACCTAGGGGGACCCTGCATGTAAAGGGAATCAAAGCCTGGCTCTTTGAATCAGTTGAGTTTACTTTGTAGTTTCATTAACATGAAAGGAAAAGATGAGGTTTTGTCCTAATAGATAGGAGAAATAAATCTCACAGTTCTGATTTATTAACTTTTGACTCTTTTACAGGCAAAGCTTAGAAATGTGGAAAGAAAAGCTAAATGCTACGGTGTCTGACGAAAAGTTATTTTTTAACTTTTAAAGTAAATTCTCCCTAGTTATTTTATAAGGAAATTTAGGTTATAAATAAAATCTTCATAATTAAGGGGAAAAAATCCACAAAAACCCAAGGCCTAATTTAAATAAGCAAAATACAGTGAGCGTAATTCTAATTTATATTAGGCAGCTTTATACTACTCTACTACTGCAGAGAGGTTTGGAAATCCTTGTAAAAATAATTTATGCCCACTTTAAAGCCCATTTATGCTGCCAGAACAGTGATAGCTGAGTCACTGAGCTTCTTAGTGTTACAGCAGTCAACATCAGTCAAAAGATTCTAAGTGTGCATATATTCATTCCAAGTGTCTAAAACAGTTATTCATCATTAACACATCTAAAAAACTACAGTCAGCAAATCAGTGAGGAGAAGCTGTCATGTGAACTAGGCACCCAATTACAGAGGATTGTACTCTGGAATTTTCAAATTGAAAAGCTTTCATTTAGTTGGCTGGGAGCAGAAATAGGCTGTTGCACAGTGGTCTTCACCTTTGCATTAATACAGAATACAGAACAACCAGAATGAAATTTGTGCAACCTGTAGATAGCAAATTATTTGGCCAAAATGCTAATGACTACTTACAAATGGCATATATTGAAGCAAATGAGATTCATAACAGATGACTAACAAAAATCTGTGTTGGCTTAAATGAATGTTATTCATAATCCATGGCTGAACCCACTCTTCAGAAGAGTTAGTTCAGAAAGAACCATAATTTAAAAAATCATGACTAGCAGCAAAAATTGGCAGATTCTGATACACAGTCATTTTGTAAAAGTAAAAAAGAGTTAAATAATCTTTTTTATGACATTTGAGGAAAAAAAGTGAGAATCCTGAACTTACAAGACTCCAATATTTTATAAATAATGATATTTTTTTTCAAAAATATCCCTTTTGAACTTATCCCTTTCCCTCACC
This sequence comes from Eurystomus gularis, assembly GCA_013400335.1. Classification (NCBI taxonomy): domain Eukaryota; kingdom Metazoa; phylum Chordata; class Aves; order Coraciiformes; family Coraciidae; genus Eurystomus; species Eurystomus gularis. Next base: position 133,251 of record VZZY01012133.1, on the reverse strand, counting down.
TACCTTACCTACTATTCCAAAAGATCAAAAGTGTTGATTTTAAAAGGCATTTATACTGGCAAAAATAAATTGCCCCTCATGTATTACAGCTGGAGAACTGGAAAGTATTCAATTTATAAAAGTCATTCTGCAGTAGACTACTTGTTGAAATAAGGAACACTTTTTAAATAGCCATTCACATCTGAGAGCTAAAGATTCACCATGTAATGATCAAATCCCTGACAGTCATTAAAATTAAGGACCCTGCTGAAGAGGAGCTTCAGATAAAAACTTGCAGAGAATAAAGTAAAGATTATCACAGATAGACAAACACCTAATATGTGTGACTCTAGCTCCAAAAAATTTACCCTGTTATTCTTGTAGCTAATTCCAGGCATAGTGAGCTAATGAGCAACAGCCCTTGACATAACCGAGGTAGAAGTATTTCTTCTTTGGTTGTCTTCACCTTCTTCAACACTGATGCCAGTGCACAATGCTAAAGAAGTTTTAACTCACATACTTCAGGTTTGGAATTTAGAAGATATGCTCACAGTTTAGCCAATGTGACAGAAAACTGCTTATTTGCAATTTAAATTTATATCAAGTATCTTTAAATGCACGTCTTAGGTTTAATGTTAGCCTTTTGTCTTGGTGACTGTGGGCCATACCAGGATGATTCTAAAACCCCTTGCAGTGACCAATCTGAACTGCATAAGTAAAAGAAGATAAATTTTCTTGTTGTGGTGTTTGCTGGGTTTGTTTGCACTATCTTATTTACTAGAAGCAGCAAGAGCCTCCTCCTTCTGCTCGTCCCTTCCCTCCAGAAGGAATACCACACATGGGCCATTTATTTAAAAAAAAGCAGAGTACACTTTCTTAAAGCATGCATTTCAGTATCACAGAAACCAGTTTTGATATGCCTTCTACAAATTCTGCATTCCTTCAAGACCACCTACTTAACAGATAATAGAAACTGCCGACATAGACACTGAACTGTCATTCATGTTTAAGGGAAAGAGATTTCCTGGGTTCATGATTAGCAAATGGTGGCATTAACTGAGTGGAAGGCTGATAAATCTTTCAGATCCTACTTATGTATATAACATTACCAGAAGAAGGCGTCTGCCTGCCTGACTTTAGTCTGTCTTGCTGAAGAATCTCTTTAAATAAGTGAGGCTGAGGACATAAGAGTCTAAGATTATAGGGCTCAAATGCCAGCAGGTGTGTGGGAAGAGACTGAGAAAGGAGAACTTTCTGTACTATACTGGGTCAAATCTCAAAATCAAAGTTTTGCCTATCAAAACGTGTACCATTCAATTCTCAGTTCTCTGCACATAAAACAGGCATGAAAGTCAGGGAGTTTGATGTTCAGTTCTTTAGCCTCTGAACTCAGGCACACTGTGCACAGCTAATTTTTCCCATTCGGAAAAGATTAAGAGCAAAAATCAGTGGGTAAAAAATTGTCAGTATCCAAAGACTTTGAAAATGTGATGCATTAAATATGTGCTAAGTTTATGAGTACGAACCTCAGAAGTCTGGAGTCCTCCTGTGCGATAACAGTGCTTGATACATGCCCTTAAAATATCAAAAAGCTTCTAACATGTGGCTCATAGCAGTCTATTCTTAAACACCCAAAACATGATTAACTTCTACTAAAATTTAACCATAAACAATTTGTTGTATAACTCATGGTTATCAATATTCTAAACATATCTCCCTTGATCACATCTCTGCTGAGTAAATTACTATTAAAAGCTTGCAAATATTAAATATGCAGAATCTAATTCTTTTACTAGTAAACCCAAATAACATCTTCAGCAAATAACTTCAATCCCTTGGTTATCCACAGAAGTCAGAGTAGATTTCATTTGCTTATACTAAAAAACTGAGGAAAATAAGGAGAAAATCTTGTAGACCTGCTATTAGAGCATGCAGTTGCTAATTAAAGTTCATCAGGGGAAATAATTGGCATTGACCAGACATCATTATTGAAATTGTATCAACAAGGAATATGATCGGTGTAAATAAAACTAAGCATTCTTTTCCCCACTATAAATCTTAGAGTTGTATCAGTCTTGATAAAATGTCAGTCTACTTCTTCAGTTCCCTATTACAAATTGTATCAGTGGTTCCCTGCTGTTCTGTGATCTATAACATCCACAGCTCTCCCTTACTTGACCTATTTCCTCTTTTTCCTTCTGATGTAGCTGTAAAATGAGAATATATGAAATACCACTAGAGCACGTCTTATTCCATGTGTTATGAAGAAGCATATATACATACATCTATATACATATAAATTTCTTCATATACCTGCTGACACGGGCTTTCATTAGGCCGCTGTTGCTTCAAGCCCCTAAGTAGGAAAGACCTTTCACTGTATGTAGAGTAGCAGGTTTTTCACAAAGACAGTTGTAGCTGTCCTGAAAGATAGTGGCACCTTCGGATAGAAAACACAAAACTGAAAATGCCTTCTGCCTCTTAAACTATAACACTGCTTATTGTCATCCATGCCCATTCTATTGACCTTTTCAGTGATAACATTTTTAATTCCTTTTTTTTCTCAGTTTCTCTCCTACTCGCTGTCACCACATCACCACATAGGCACTTCTCTGTTTTGGAACATCTCTGACAGTATATCAAGAAAACACATTGATAAATGCACATAAACTGCTAAAATACCAATCTTATAAGAATTTAGATCTGTTTTAAACTAGTTTTATTCACATACGTGGAAAGGGGGTAGTGGCACAGTGGGGAGGTTGGAGTGGAGATAGTTGAAGCATTCCTGAGAACAACTGCTTAGTTGTAGTCTAAAGCATTACAAAAAATGTTGGGCCTTTTAAGCCCAGTAAAAAACATGTAACAATTCAGGAAGGTGTTCAAAAGAACAGTCTTCTCTGCTTGAATGACTTCGGGCCAGCAGGTAAAAGCAAGGCCTAATTTTGCAGTCAGTTTGTATCATGTTGTGGTGGGTTAGTAAAGCCACAGCCGGGCTCTGCAGTAGACACCCGCATGGCCACGCTGCTACTCCCCACCCACTTCAGAATTCACTGCACAACACTAAGGATCTCTGCAGTTGGGGAGATTTTTTTGAGAATCCTGTCTACATCCATGGATTCATATTTTGGTTCTGCGTCCTATCATATCAACTGTCCTTCATGCTGTATTTGATCACCTGTCTTTCTGTTAGTTGGTAGACTAGAACTGTTGAACTGTTATTGACCACTACCTGAGAGTTTAGTCATGTGTATAAGTATATGCAACTTTGTTATATCTACATTTATTCTACTGCTATTGCTGTAATTGCTGTAATCACTGAGCATACCAGTATTTCCTTTAAATCATCTTTAAAATAGAAATATAGCGTGTTCTGTATTCTTTATTCCATGAGGGTAAAAATAAACCTATAAGGCAACATTTTTGATGCAGTATTATATCAACAGAAAAAGTTGAAATTACCACTCAGGAGATCTGCAATAATTAATCTATCCAATCCTTCTTGCTATCTTTAGTTAAACACAATTTCTCTGCAAAATGAAATGTTGATAGAAGAGGGGTAAAGAAAAGATTGAGTGAAGTGAGCGAAGAGAGAAAGAGAGAGGTAGAGGGAGTGGAATGGGGAGAGGATGTACCACTGCAGTGAAAATAAACTGCCTGATTATGCATGAAAACTCTTCCTATTTTCACCGTGGATGAAATATCTCAGTTTAGCTAATAAAGATTCAGGTATGGTTAAATATTACATTTCTAAAAATAACATTATCTTTGAAAAGTGACAAGTTATAGTAAAGTTAAATTAATGTAAGTGAACTTATGCATTTTATTGGAATATTTAGTCATTCTTCCATTAAAATTTGTTTTCAGGTTTCTCTATTGCTTTTTATGTGACAAGCATGTGTTCTCTTGGGGTTTTAATCTGCCTTTCTTCACAAAATTCTACATATGCCCATCTGCTTCAGGACAGCTAAAGCAATTCTGGTTTGCAATCATTGCCTGGTAAGTGCAAAGGAATTATCTCAAATGCAAGACAAAATGGAACTAAAAATCTGCTGAGCTATATTTTAAAGTACTGTTTGAAACCTATGTCAATCACTTATTGAGGAGATATGAAGAAAAGCAGAAAAAAATGTCTTAAGAAGGTTTAACATGAAAGTGGAAGATGGTGATAACAAGAATGGAAGAGTAAACTAAAGGAAATAGGTCTATTTGGGAATCCCAAATATCTGAGGTCTTCAACATGAAAGAAACCTAAAATGAAAATTTAATATTTTAAAATGAAGATAGACCACTCTTTTTAAGGAGGCAGTATTCATCATTTGAAGCATTGGTTGCTATAACCTCATGACAAACACCAAACCAACTCTTACTCTAGAGCATGATAACAGCATGACACCACATGGCTGACTGCCTCATGTGGTTAGACAAAGATGCAAAATTATGCAATATTTTTCATCATTGAGGCCCCTTAGTGTATTGCTAACTAATCTTGAGTTATATTAGACATAGTTCAGATACTAGATTCAAATACATCAGAGATTTAGATGTCAAATTACAGAGCATAGAAAATAAATTCACAAAAAGAGAACTAACAGCAAGTAAGCTTTTCTTCCAGAATTTCATACGTCTATTAGGAAGATTAGATTTTAAAACTGAAAGAATTTTGATATGTCAGTAGGTCATGACTGCAATTAGCAGGATAATGTTTCCACCATGTTTGCTATAACTCTGCACCGCACCCCCCCCCCAAGAAGAAAAAAAAAACAAACAACAAAAACAACTCAAACAAATAAATTCAGATTGCATTATCATTTACAGATAAAATGATAAATCCTAATAAGAACATGAAAAGGGATAATTTTGGCCAAATAGTTGTGACTTGCCAAAAATAAGACAATACTGAACCAAATGTACACCTGCTAGGAGAAAATATTCTCTAACAGACTTCTAGAAACCTGAAAAAATGAAAAGAAGAAACAACTTCTAAGCTTCACGAACTTTCTCAGCCTGCAGAAGTGTCAAACTTTAGCAGGACAACGTGGCTACAAGATTTCCTAAGGAAACTTTAAACTGAACGTCATCTGAGAATCCTCCTAGAATGGCACGCTCAGTGCATCAAAGACTTCTCATGCACATCCAGTTGTGCTTCTAAAGGTCAGCACAAGACTTAAAAGTTATATATAAAAATTCAAGAAGGAGATGGACATCTCTGCTTTACAGAAGTCAGCTGAAAAGTAACCGTAGTGGAAAGAGTTAATTTAAGTAAAGATAACTGAAGGTGCTGCAACAATGCCATTTAAAGTCAGCAGCCAGCAGGTTGAAAACAAAGTGTTGGAAAAGAGTTTGAGAAGCAGTAATTGATTTTTAGAAGAGAAGACTGAAAAGGTGTGAGAATCCATAGCCTCAGAATAAAACAGAAGACCACATGAAAACACAAAGAGGAAATTAAGTAGCTGGTGTAAAGGCTTCATGAAAATGGGACAAGCTACTGTCCATCTATCTTAGTCATGTCTAACATCAATGTGTATCCTCAAAAAAAATGAAGCATTAATTTTGGCAAACTCAATCTTCTTTCACAGTTTATTTCTCAAGGACTCATGCAAGCTGATGCATGTAGTGTAAAGACTTCTGCTTGTAAAGCAATTACACTTCATAGGGCACAGAAGACATGCAGGTGTAGGCAGAATAACAGAACACCGGTGCACATATCTGCACCTCTGCATCCTCATCATCCTCACCTGCTCCTTCTGCTCACATTAGATTTCTTAATGAAGTCCAGAGTGATTCTCTTCTATTTTTCCATCTCATCTATTACCTCCTGCTCTTTCTCATTTCTTTCTTTCTTCTGTTTGAGTGTGGGTTTTTCTTAGGGTTTTACTTTGTTAGTCTATTTGTTTGTTTCATTTTTGGTTTTGGGGGGTTGGGATTTTTTGGTTAGTTTGTTTTTTTGTGAGTTGGTTTTGTTTTGGAGTTTTTTTGGGGAGTGCATGTGCCTCTGTCTCTACTGTTTTAATAGGACTGGAGAAAGATTATTTCCCTCATAACTGCATGATTTGCCTTGCTTTCTTCATCCTCTCCCCCATGCTGATATGTTTTTTAGTTATTTCAGTGTGCAAAGCAGTTTTTAATAGCATGGTTTGCACTGGTGTGGTGGGTTACCCTTAGCTGGTCACCAGGCGTCCATCAAGCCACTCTATCACTCCACTACTCAACCGAACAGGGGGAGAAAATAAGATTAAAAATTCATGGGTTGTCATAATGACGATTTAGTAAAGGCCACATGTGACCTTGAATAAAGACAAGGCCATGCATGGAAGCAAAGGAAACAAAAAATTATTCTTTGCTACCTGTCAGGAGGGAATGTCCAGCCACATCCTGGGAAGTAGGTTGCTTTGGAAGACAAAAACCTTGATAACAAATGCTCTCCCCTTCCTCCTTTCTCTTAGCTTTTTATTTCTGAGCACAATGGCATATGGTATGGAATATGTCTTTGGTCAATTTGAGTCAGCTGTCCTGGTTATGTTTCCTCCCAGCCTCTTGCCCAGTCCCAGTCTACTCATCTTCAGGGGTGGGGTCGTAGAGATAACCTTGATGCTGTGTAAGCACTGCTCAGCACCAGCCAAAACATGGGTGTGTTATCAACACCTTTCTAGCTACATATAAAAAGCAGAGCAGTATGAAGGCTGCCATGGAGAAAGTGAACTCCATTCCAGCCAGATCCAAAATATCCAGCCAGACACAAAAATGCAATTCTTTGTCCACACAACCATTAAAGATTTGGAATGATCATCACCCCTTGGGGCAACAATCTAGAAAACAAGCATTTTGCAATTTGCTTAGCTATGGCAAAAGTCTCTCATGATGCTCCTAGACATTTCAGGAATAGAAGTGAGAATGATGCCCTTCCAGACCTTTAGTAAGTGTATTTATGAAAAAGATTTTCAATATACCACCAGACCTGACAAAGGTTATAATTTTTTTTTTTTTAAGCACAAATATTTTGGTTTAGGGTGTAAAAAAATCACTGTCCTAGTAGACTTAAAAAACCCCAACTATTCAAACAAACAGAAAACCAAAAAGTCCCTTAGACTAACCACGTCTATATTAGCAGAAAAGACCTTTTCCTAACATGTTTGATTCCATTTGAAACATGAGCTTCAGCTCCACTAGTTTATTTACAGAAACAATCTCTTTAAGTGTGGGCAGGGCTGGACTATTCATATCCCTTTTCTTGCTAAAGGCACGTTCTAAAAGAAGTACACCTCAGAATAATTGCTCATTTTAATTGCCTGCTAATATAAGAATTTACCTGTTTCTTGTGATATATTTAAGTGTATTTCTGCGTCAAGTTTTTTGCCCTCTGCTATCTTTCTACTAAGAGGTCTATCATGCACATTTATATTCACTGAGGGAATAAAAGCTTGCATAGCTCCATTCTCTGATGATAAAACTAATGTCAGCACCAATTATATAAATTTAAGAATGTGAAAAGCTAGTTATGTTGACCTTGGTTTTAAAAGGATCATTAAAAAAAGGGGGAAAAAAATGTTGCTAATTGTTAAAATAACCCAGACAATAGAACATGAGAAAATACTAGGCTTTTTAGTAAAAAATAGTAGGGTGAAGTAGCCCCTCTATGAATTAGGGAAAAACAGGTATCAATCTTCTTCCAAGTTTTGAATTCTAATGTCTCGTACAGTATTCTTTGCATTTTCCTACCCTTAGAGGGAAGTTGTAAAGGTACAGGTGACATGACCTCTGTTTTCTCCCTGGCATAAATATGTCTAGAGACCTGAAAATCAAGACTTACTTAGGTGTGAATTATGGCTGGACACACGGAACAAATCTTAAATAACCAAACAAGTTATTTTAGTAATATTATGAATAGTATAAAATCCAATCCAGTTTCTTGAAAGCCTCCTGTGCTGAATACAGCTCTATCAGTTTGCTCTGATCAAAACTCTTCTTCAGACTAGTGCAAACCCCATCTTGTAGACAGGTATAATTTTGTTGCCTATGCCCAGAATCACAAAGAAGCAGAATACTACTGGCAATGAATTTGCCATCTCACAGAGAATGGTCTGAATTTCAGGCACTGCTCGAAGAAATACAGCAGTATGAAAACATGAGTTTAATTAAATTTTTGTATTAGGGTAGCAGAGGATGTGGACAGAAACAGGGTATCACACCACTATGTTCTGTGCTGATTCATAGTATCTCGTGTGAATGATGAATGTGGGAAAGTTTTTGAAAAGTTATACTCCGTCCATTATCTCCCTTTCCCAGTTCTTGAAGCTATTAAGTGCTATGCTTGCATAATGGCTCTTTGCACCACTGCTTCTGGTAGGTGTCTGTGCTGCACTCTGAAAACTTACAACAGTTTTCAAAGAACATCAAATATATCTTTCTATACAAAAACTGGAAACCAGGTTTTTTTAGAAAATGAATGCCTTGTTACTTAAAATATCCTAGAAAATAAGGAGGTCCTAAAAATTGTAGGCTTTGAAAGCCCCAAACATCTACTTTAAATATGTGTCTAGAGAAAATAAGATGTTACTCTCTAGTTTCTTCAGGGACATTCACTGCAGAGAAAACAAATAATAAATAGTTTTGCCAAAATACTTCCCAGTACTGTTTTTAATCTTATGAACTCCCACTAAATGACAGTTAAAGGTAGGGAAGAGAAGAATAGTAGTTCAAAATACAGAAGGGGTTTTTTTTGGCATTTAAAAAGGCTTTGCATTTAGAACTTTAAGGACATTCATTCATACAAACTGTTACAAGTCAGATACTTGAAAGAGTATTCCCAAGATGAATGATTAACTAGACGGTTTCCTCTTATTCACAAATCATTGTAATTGTACAAACCAATGGAAGAGCTATTAAATGATACTATTATATTTTTTGTCTTGTAGAGTAATACTGAACATATGAATGTGATGTGATGCATCCTAACCATAGAGGTAAAATAGTATTCTAAAAGTTAAGTTCCTTGTCTGCTAGGTACAAAATGTTAGGATAATTCATTTGGATATTGTGATTATTTCTGTTTGCTTCAGAAAATATGGTGCATTTGTACACCTGCAGATTAGTGAGTGAGCTGGAGGCAGCTGTTAGATGTTTACTGTGTCCTTGAGAGTTCTGCAGTCTTTTATTCAGTGTTAACAACTGTCTTCACAGTTTTACAGGTAAGGTCATGTGGGAGATGCTCAGATTCTGAATTTTGTCTACCCACTTTAAAATATCACCAGTCTGACGGATTTCTGATGTTGTCAATGCCTTTTTCACTCAGTGTATTTTGCTTATATTTGACTGCCTGTGTCCAATGCAGCTTTGAGGTACTTGGAAAAGGATATTTCTTGTTACCTGCATTAAAAGAAAAAGGAGGAAAAATCAAACTATTGTTCAACATATTAAGGCATGGGAAGCTGTACATTGTCATCTCACTAGAGGAATGTATTTGGGGTGTAATTCTTTCTGATACATGCTATACCGCTCATGTTTCACAAAAGTCATTGCAAAGAGCAACAGATTAATTTCATTTTATGTATTTAACATTCTTGGAATATACACACATACACTAATTAGTGTTCTTGTCTCTCTGCTAGTTTTCTTTTACTGGTGCTACACCACCAGAGTCATAATTTCATTTGTACTTCTGAACGAGATATTCCCCCAGTCAAATAGTAGGTGTCTAAGGGATTTCGATCCTAAATTTCAGCTCATGTAAACAGTGTAACTGGGCTGGAGTACGGCTCTGTTCTGGTCCGTGTTCATGAGTATTTTTTCTTTTAAAAAAGAATTAGATGTATGCAAGGGCATCAAGGAGATTTTTAACAATTTATACATTTCACTGCTGATCAGTCCCTACTGTGGAGAAAGTACAGCCAGAACTACCCCTCCAGACTAAAGGTTAAGACCTTCGACTGGAATTGAAGACCTTAAAATTGTTTCAGCTCTAGGCTGAAAGAATAATTCAGACTTTATGATCATCCTTGTATATTTGGGTATTAATCCATATTAAAGGTCTTTGGATTTGTCTGGAACAAATAGGAATGATGCTGTATTCATAAACTACTTTATCAGTGCTTGCCTGTTATTTCTGTCCTTGTAGTTATGTAGGGTTTTTTGGTGTGTTTGCTGAAGGATGCCCCTAACCATTGACAAAGGGGCAGCAAAATGATGCCTCCCTTTCCCTCCTGAATGATTTAGTGTGAAGGGGATTTTGGTGGTGGTGATCCTACTCCTTTTCTACATACTATCACATGCAGCATGAACTCTGATATTTCAGCTGAAAATCAGGAAATATGGGAGAAAAGGGTAAGAGGAGGAGACTTTTGGGCTCTAGAGGCAGACATGACGGAGTGGGAGTTTCTATTTAAGCTATGAAACATTAATGGTGTTCAAAGAGGGGCAAGCATAACTCTATTGTGCTGGTATCAGCTAGGATAGAGTTAGTTTTCTTCACAATAGCTAGTATGGGGCTATGTTTCAGATTTAGGCTGGAAAGCGCGTTCATAGTACAGAGATGTTTTAGTTACTCCTAAGCAGGGCTTATACAGAGTCAAGACCTTTTCTGATTCTCAACACCACCCCACCACTGATCAGACTGGGGGTGGTGCAAAAGAAGCTGGGATGGGATGCAGCTGGGACAGCTGACCCCAAGTGACCAAAAGGATATCCATAGCATATGATGTCATGCTTAGCATATACAGCTGGGGGAAGAAGGAAGAGCAGACATTTGGAGTTATGGTATATCTCTTCCCAAGTAACTGTTACATGGGATAGAGCCCAGCTTTCCTGGAGATGGCTGAACACCTGCCTGCCGATGGGAAGGAGTGAATGAATTCCTTGGTTTGCTTTGCTTGCACACATGGCTTTTGCTTTACCTATTAAATTGTCTTTATCTCAGTCCACAAGTTTTCTTAGTTTTCTGATTCTCTCCTCCATCCCACCGAGCAGGGACTGAGTGAGCTGTTGTGTGGGGCTTTGTTGCCAGCTGGGGTTAAAACACAACCTGTATAATGGAGATAAAGGTACATGTATATTTTTAAAACGGCTTTGAAATGTAGGCTATTTTGAAAGGTATATGGCATGAATAAATCTGTTTTCAAATCTGCTTCCAGTATCTTTCTGTTCTATACGGAACTCTTTTCTATGTTTTGAAAAGCTTATGATTGCTAATGTCCCTGTCATCTGGTCCAACAGCTCCAAATATTTTCTAACTTTTTAAAGATTATTTTATTGTTTCATCTTTAAGCTTTTCAGTTAGTCAACAAGAACTAAATTGCTGTCTTTTCTCCTGGATAAAGTCATTGTGCTACCTGAAAAAACCAGACAATTCACTGTTTTTATAAGCTACACTGCATTATTGTGGCTGATTCTAATGAATGAAAGGTTCTGAATCATATAAAAAGAATACTTGATTTGGCCTAAAAATCCTTTGATTATGCTTTGTGTCTGCTGTGTAATCAACGAAGGTGATTATAACAGACTGGGGACATTGAAAACAAGTATTTATTAAAGTTATCTCCTATAGTCTTAAAAGACAGTCTTCATAGTTCTGAGAAAATGAGTCAGAGAAAATTTACACATAGAACAAATACAATGTGATCCAAACTAAAAATAAAGATATTTATTGGTTTTAAAAACCAAACACAACTACTCACAAGAAGCTTAAACAAAAAATATGAACACTTGTTTGGAGATGTTCTTAAAAATAGTTAAATTTTAGTGTCCATGGTATGTAAGTGACGCATTTTTTCTTTATGTTGTGTTTCTTCTTTGAAATTTGTTATCTTTTTACATAATCTAAATCTTGTATTTCACAGCAAAATTTTCTATTTGTTCATAACATTGGTCAGTGAAGGAGTAGAATACCACTATCTTACTTTTGTGAATAACACAGCGTGAATGGTGAACATATGTTTATGTACACGTGTTGCAATGCTCTGAATCAATATACAGCTGTGATGACTATATATGTTCTTGATCAGATAATATATGTAGCTGTACAGCCCATGATTAAAAGTGCTGAGGAATACATCCCCTCTGGTTATGTCGATAAACTGAAATCACATTTTTAAAATGTGTTTTAAAATCATATTTCAACATGAGAAGAGACAGAACTTTGACTTTTTCATTCTGCATTTTCTTGTTTCGAGAAAGGGATGGATAACAGAAAAAGAGGATTTGTAAACATTTCTCTGGAGAAAATCTGTTCATCTGATTCGATGGTATTTTTCCAGACTTTTTATTTTATGCTGTTTGTGAACATTTGTGTGCCCCATTTCTAAGAAATGTTGTGGAAAGAGAACAAACAGCATGATGAGCAAGAATATGACCTGACAAACAATGTTGTTAATATGGTTGTGTTTGAGTATTATGTCAAGATATTAAGACAGCCTTCCTGAATCTCTTTATTGGTTTAGAAAAAAATTCTATCTTGGAGAAGAAACAATATTCTCTGACTTGGATGAGTCTAATACAAAATAAGGAGTAAATTATGAAAATATAACTTTCAAGAAAGAATAATTACTCCAGGAACTTCACAGGCAATCCACAGTGATCAAGATGTTATTGCATAAGTTTAAGCAATGCTCAGCATTTGTGACAATCAAAGTAAGTAGACTGGCAACTTACAAAGAAAATAAGAGATTGTTTAATTATAATTAATATGAGTAGTTTTATTGAATTTTCTCATTCCATTACGTAACATTTTTAATGAAAACATAAATGCTCACTGGAAAACAATGCACAATATTAGGAAAATGACTGATAGTACTGGAGTAAGGAGACCGAAGGTATGATGTAATAGCTTCTGCTCATTATTAAGTTTAGATTAGTCTGTGTCTCTGAAAGGAACATCAGAAATGCACAATATCAAGTGCACCTATTTTATCAGCCAACACATGCTGAATGAATAGACTTAGATTCTAAAAGCTGTAATACCTGGAACACCATCTGCGCCGTTTTTTTCTGTAGACCTGCTTGACAAGATAGCAACAACTGTGTAACTTTATCTACTGAGCTTCCAGCTGAGGAATGCGTTATCAAGTCCTAAAATTATTAAGGACTTGAATCCCAGGGATTTCAAGTGTACTTTAATATATCCCTAAGTGCTTTAAAGACACTGCAGAAAGAACATATAGTGTAAAAGGCATAAGTGTGTGCCACCTAAAAAGACAGGTCTAGCATCACTCCAAATATTCTTAAATACCAGATAAGTCACATGGGAGGAAAGCCACACAAATACCTCAATCACAGAAGGAAAAAAAAAATTAGCAGATGCTTTCATTCATTGCTGAGATCCAAAACTACAGGATACTGTGCTTTACTCATACTGGTACTCCTGTAGCTGGTTTTGGTTCAGTTCTCAAAGGACAGGTTCCATGATGGGTTTGGAGTTCTAGAAGACAAGTCCCTATGACTGAAAATAGTTACAAACAGAATGTTTGTTAAAGTGGAATAAGGTTATTAAAAATAAAATATAAGCAAAAGTTTTTAAAGTATCCTTTTACATATAAAGTGTTTAATTACAAAAGCAAAACTAAACTAAACTAAAGCATTTAACACAGAACTTATCAAACAGATAAATTGTCCACCTAATTCAGATTTTGTAGTGAAGATATCTCCAGGGATTCTAAAAGAAAGTGCTTACTAAACAAATAGAGGTTATTACTCTACAGAGAAAGACTTCACTGGAAGTTTATGTTTTCTACATTTTACAGCAGATAGTTTTATTTTGTCTACATTACATTTAATATGTTTTGGCCTTAAAGATAGTTTGACAATGAATTTCAAATTTTTATTTCGTATTCAGTAAATCAGCTTTTTTTTTCTTTTCTTTTTTTTTTTTCTTTTTAATTTTATGGGATGTTCTCTTCTCCTAGTGCATGAACAAGAGAAAAACAGGCACCCATCTCACAGTCTGTTCATCTCCTATAATTCAGCAGTTTCATATCTGCTTGCATCTCAGATGATTATGCTCAAGCACTTATCTCAAAATATTCATCCAAATATATTTTCTTTCTCTCCGTAACCCCTCTTGTTCATGCAAATACATATCAAAATATTTTGTGCAGTTATTCATAAGCAATCTTTGTTTCTTCCCTTTTTGAGTGATACGGATTAAATATGTACCCCTTTAGTTTTCAGTGTCAACATTTTCGTCTGACTTTGATAATGTTTTCATAGCACAAAACCTTGGTTTTGCAATATCATGGAGAAAGATAGTCAGTCAAATATAAACATTGATGAAGGCCCCTTAAACTTTCTAATTGTGAAATCTCCCACAAGGCTAAATTTAGATAGCTTCCCCAACATAGATGGAACAGAAGAGGAAGGATGAGAAGTGGAAGAGGAGAAGCAGGTCAGAGATAACATATTTCCTTGATGGCAAATCCAAAATCTTCTAAACCACAAGATGGAACAACCTGGTAACATTATCTACATATTCTCTATGACTAGGGTCACTAGGATGATTCTGTACTATTCATCTATTTGATGACTTAATAATATCTTCAAGCTTACTTTCAGAACATTAAATTTGATATTGTTTTCTACTGCCAAGTGACACTGAAGAAAGTTTTAAAATAAGGTGACAACCAAGTCTTCTATCAGACAGTGAAGAGCTGATTTAGAGGCAGCAGTGTGGGTTCATATTTGAAGTACTTTTTTCCAATAATCATCGCTCTACATTCATTATCATGTATTATTTTATGAAGGCCAATAAAAGGCTCTCCTGTTAAATTTTATTAGCAATACCTGGACAACTGTGCTTTTCCCCCTGTTTTTTCCAAAAAACAGAGAAATAACTGACAGTCTGCTGAGCTCTAGAGAGGAAATTTGAGGTGGTCTACTTCAATCTTAAAAGAAGATTAACTCTTTTGGATTTGCCAGTTCATAGACTAGTCAATTTGTGATCCAAATTGATTTTTTTTTTCTTTCTATAATAGCTGCACAGCTTCTATTTACCTTATGAACATGCAAAAGAAATTTACCTGAAATATCAATATTATAAGGAAAAAGTTCTTTTTGCTCTACATTTNNNGTTCTTTTTGCTCTACATTTCCATAAGGTGTTGCACTGCAATAATTTCACTCTTCCCCAATATCTACTCTTTTACTCCTTTGTAACCTTAGGATGAAGATGTCAAAAACTGAACTTGCCCCCAGATCTGTTTTTTTGTCATCAAAAGTAGGCTAGCAAAGATATTAGTAAAAGGATATTAGTAAAAGCACAGCTAAAATTGTCAGATTTGGAAACAAGCAGTGATTATTATACCGTTGTTGGGTCAGTAAATCTTCAAGTTTTGAAGGTATAACAGTGAGTTTGAACCACACAATCAGTCAGCAGATTAATCATACACATCAATCCTGTATCCTCTTGATGAGCTCCAATATTACAGCTGGTTTTGGAGCCAGCTCCTGAATTATCAAATACTTTCAAATCATTTGACCACACACAGTCCATGAAGGAGCCAAAAGAAGAGCATCAGCAGTCAGTTACGAAATTTGCATTACAAGCTGTCACTATGCCCACTAATATGATCACAGCAAGTTAACTGAGATCATATGGGATGATATAATATTACTCTGTAAAGCATTTCTGCCATAATAAAAATCCCTGCTATTGCATAAGCACCCAGCCTTTATCAAAAATAAGTAAGTGAAGGAGTTAAAATGAATCCCCTGAATTCATAAGTGTCTACTGAAAATGCATTGCAACCTCCATCAGCTGTCTCTGCCAAAATCAATAATCAAAGCAATGTGGTATGGTCATTTTGTTCATGAGAAAGCTGTTTTGTGGAGTACTTGTTATGCCTGCAGGGAGCTGAGTGACCACAGCTACCAATCAACAGTAGATATAGTATAACATCCTAACATTTTCCTCTACAGCAAGACTTAACATGCCACAGACAATACTAGCCAGACTGCTAGTTTTTCTCTGAATTGTTCAAAAAACATCTCTTGAAATTGAATGTAAGCAGAAAAAAAATGTCAGTGGAAATACAAGAATGAAATATTGCAATATTCTTACATTTTTAGCTAATCTGTCAAATTGTTTTCACCCTGTGCCAGTCTAATTCAACCAAAAAAAAGATTATAGGACACAAATTCCTAAATATATGTTTTCTTGTTCTTACTAAGCATGAACTTCTGTGCTTGTTTTGGCTGGGATAGAGTTAATTTTCTTCACAGAAGCTAGTATCCACAAGTTCTCTTACTTTTCTGATTTTCTCTTCCATCCCACTGAGCAGAGACTGAGTGGGCGGTTGCGTGGGGCTTTGTTGCCAGCTGGGGTTAAACCACAATTTCTTGGTCCTCCTTTGAAAATCAGTCCATATTACCTCTCACTTATAGCCCACACTATATAGAATTGTTCAGCCTGATGATAAAAAGAAGAAAAGGCCTCATGGGTCTCAAAAAAGGATTCAGGGGCAAAAGATAATTGTTGACAGAGCAACTCAGACTTAACATTTAACTCATGAAACAAAAATTTCTGTCAGAATTGCAGGATTTTTCTGTCTCACTGCTGCCAAATTTCGTTTCTTCAGAGTTAACATTTTATTTTCATTTCAGATTGACTATTTAGGTGGACTGTTGATTACTTAGTCTGTTTAGATAGTATGTTCATATTTTTAAAATGGTAACATTATGAATTTTATAATAATAAAAAATAAGCTAATTTTTTTTTCCTTCAGAAATTTCCCACTTCTTGTAGATTCTATGCTTTAGACTTCTCTGGTTGTATCTTCAGTATTTTTTAAAAAATGAAATGCAAAGCCATGCTTCTTGGCATGCCAATATTGCCTTGCCACCACTTGGGTCATAACAGAGGATTACAGCTCTAAGATATCACAGCCTTAACATTGGCTTGGCTCTGCTTTGTTGGCTTTAGCTCATTTGCATACATTTTTGGTTTTCATGTTGCTTTTCACCCAGACATTCACTTTCAAAGAGGAAATACTTCAGTAAAAATATAGCAATTTCAATGTGATTGCCTGCAGATCTCATGCTCGGCTAGTACCATTTTTATACCTTTTGCAGTCACCATGTCATTCTAGTCTCTTCTTATTGTCCTTTCTCTCCTAACAATTTCATTCAAAGCATAGGATAAGAGTGGTAGAAGGAGCTTTACCAACCAGATGAAGCTGTAAAAAGTGTAACTTAATTCACTTTTCTGTTACTTTTGATTTTTAGAAAGTTCAATACGTATTTTAGTCTTTTCATGGAGCTGTATTGTTTAGTTTTTACAAACTGATAATGTCTCCATAAGTTTAGGAGAATATCTTCATAGCTTCAGGACGAAGTAAATCAGAAAAGAAAATATTGTATTTGATAGACTTAGCAATACATATGATATATCTCTGTAGATATTTGTCCAATTTCCTTCAAGATATCTAATGTCAGAAGCTTCAGAAACCCATTCTTCACAAAGAGCCACCCTCTGCCTCTCCAAAAGAGGGCTGGCCCGATGCAGTACAGGAGTCATTACCAGCAGCAATCAGCAGGGACAAATATTACCATGGGTATTATTAATCCTCCATGAAGTCATGTATTCATCCTCCGTGAGCTACTGTGTGAAGTTTATATGATCCTGATGAATATAATTTAAAGAAAGTCATGTCATTATCTTTTAAATATTACGGGGAATCTTGAGTATAAGGTAAATGTCGTTATTTTCAGTGAAGTCCTTCCAGACGGAAAAACCTGAACAGTATGTGTTCAAATAGCAAACTATACTTCTTCAGTTGTGTAATCTGCAAACAGCTGGACACCAAAATTTTCTTTCAAAGAGTTTGGTTTAAATCTTCTAACTTTTGTGCCAAGTTTCAATAGTCTGAAAATTTTTAGAACCTAGAATAACAGGGTTTATAATGGAAACACTGACGTTCTTGTAGCTATAGATGTGCCACCTACTGCTGTAATAATCAGTAGATAATTACTTTTAGCTTTCCACTCAGTGAATTAGGACACATGAAATTTTTCATTAAAAGATGAGTTTTGCTGTAAGAAAGTTCATTTCAGGACATGTCCACAATAATAAACTAACTAACTGCAGCTTGCTCTGTGATTTCTCAGTATTTTTTGTTGTTGATTATTTTTAAATTCAAGAGGATGAGCATGAATTAAAATATTCAGAATGAAAGGTCAGGTAGCTAACTGCAGCTCACTTGCCCATTAAACACCACCCATCAGTGTGGTGGGCATTGTTCAATGAGAAGAGCTGAAATGAATCGTGATGTGATCAATCAGCTCATGTGGAGAGCAGCCTGCAGATGTTCTCAAGAAGCTCTAAGGGCAGCTTTATATCTAGTACCTTTCTATTGAGCTTCAGCATAGATTACTATTCAGTAAAAAAAGAATTTCAAACCTTGCTATACATCTGACAGCATATAAATCAACCAACATAGTTTGTTTTATAGGAATACTGATTTTCAGTCATTTTATTCTTATTAGGAATGAAAATACCTAAGCAACCACCACCATAGAAACAGTGATTATCAAAATCATATTATGCATTCTAATTTTCAAAATATTTCACTATAGCTAAGTAGTCATTATTTTGGTAAATTATATCAGGTGGATTTTGGAAAAATACTTTCTATTGCTACTATTTACCACTATCTTCATTAATCAATTAGTGTTCAGAACATTTTCTTCTGGGTGTTAATTGTGAACCGCAGGATAATGCCCATTTAAACTGTGACAGGTGCTTCTTTCTTTCCTCATGAGAGCAGTTCAGTATTTTATCTACATAAGTTTTCTTTTTAATAAATTTTCAGAGTACAGACATGAAATCATTGGATAAGTCTTTATTATTGCTTTGCTTTATACTACTGTTTTCTAACTTAATGTGACCCTTTGAAAGCTTCCAGGAGTGTTAGGGTCAGGTAAGAAAAGAAAGAAAGATGTAAATGGTGTATATTCACCTCTACTAGTTCTGCTGTCTTATGTACTGATACCAGGTGGCATGCAGAGGCCCAGAACTACTTAAAAAAGTAGTTGCAGTAGACACAGACAAGATCATCTTGCATTTTCACTCATTTAGGAATGCATTTAAATATTTAGCCTTATTAGCATATTTATAATTTTTTAATGACTAATACTGATCTCCTATCTGTAAATTTAAAACCATATACCATTTAAATAACTTAGATCTAGTTTCGGAAGTCTCAAAATGCTTTAAAAGTTGCTCCTATTACCATCTAGTTTTATTTCCCTTCTTCCCTCCAAAAAAATAACCAAAACAACAAAAAAAAATTTATTGATTTCCTCCTCAAATCCCAACCATCAGTTTTTCAATTAATGCTTCTTAAAATAAGATATGGTCACAGTGATCAGAAAATCATTGCAATGAGTTCAGGAATCATAAGTGATGAAGTACTCAAGAAACGGTGGTAACAGAACTGTAAAAATAACTCATTTGTCAATATACTGCTGAGGCTGAAAGTTATTATGCCATTTAGTTGACTAATTAATCATATCTTCAGTCGCACTGCATTCAGCCTTGGTTTCCATTCTCTTCATTTTGTGGATACAATGTGCTCTCCCGTGAGGTGTCAAGTAGGTTTTTAAAAGGCTATAATTCCATCATTAACTTTTCAGTTACACAGTCTCTCATAGCTAATTCTTTCCCTTTCCCCACCCTCCCCCCTTTTTCTCCTCACTTACTCTGTTCTACTAAACCTCCAACCTATAAAGATGAGAAAAGTTCCCTTATCTTCTTATCTAGACACTCAAATTGGAAAAGAAAAATTTTTCCCAGAGATCATCAGATTACAGATATTATAACCGTTAGTAAAAAGAAAAAAAAAAGTCTAGGTCTTAAAAACAGAAGACAAATTTCAGTCTTTCCTTTTCCCTCTTACACTAATTCATTTGAAATCAAATTACCTTTTTTAAAATCCATGTATGGGTCTGAACATTTTTAACTACATCACATGAAATCTGGATAAAACATCTTACTTCCACAAAATGGATAAATTTGGGATTATATACTCTCTCTAGTATAACTAGAAATATGTGTATGCAAATTTCCAAGAAGGGCAGAGACTTTTCTGAGAGAAAAAAAAAATTCTTTTTAGACAGCACGCTTTTTATAGTAATGGAGCAGCACAAGCCACCTTTCAGTGGTAACAAAGGAATACGACCAATATATGTTTCAAATGCATAAATGAGCTGCCACAGGAATGCTCTTAGGTTTTGCTAGGTGTGTATTTCATCCTATTTAATTTAACTGGAAGGTTAATTTGTAAACTAGTTTCTCCCAGACTAGAAAGATTCTGGGAAAGAACATAAGATATTTCCCTTTCCATAAGATATTTCCCTTTCCCAAGGTGTTAGGAAATACCTTGAGAAGAATGAGTCACTTGAGAATATGGTCTTTCAAGTTATCTTAATGAGATACTAGTTGTTTTTCTTTAAGCTGTCATTTTACCAAGGCAATTGCCTACACCAGATAAGCAGATAAAGGTCCTATAGCTGCCCTTTGTTTGTTTGCTTACTATAGCTGAAAAAGTAGGTCATGTGGTCCCTGTACAACCTACTGCCCATGAGATCCTTTCTCACTCTACTAAACCACGAGGAGTCATTAATGTTGGCTTGTCGAGCTTGTCAGGGAAAGTAAAGAATGATAATTGCCCACGCTCTTCCCTTGCTCTGGGTTTTTCCTGCTGCATCTCTGATGTTTATCCCCAATAAAAACCTCTCAGGTAATGAAATCATACTGATGTTCCCATCACATATACATAAGTGGCTCCTGAGGCTTATGGACCAAAACCAAAACGTAGCTCGATTTTCATGAAATGGTTAGTGTATTGACCTGCTTATCAAGAAGCTCTGATTCTGCTATGGAAGTTAAGAAATATTGTGTCTTAAATGTTCTAAAGCATCTGAAAATAAAAAGGGGAACGGCAAACATTTTCTAAGTCTTTCATCAGACTCCAGAAAGATTTGTGATGCCTAATCTTTAAGAAAAGGGATATAGTCCAAAAAATAAGTTGTAATACTTAATAATACTAGGATGAACTACATCTCTGTGCATTTTTTCTTAACTTTTAACCTGAATATCATGCTTGGAGTGATAAAACATCATTAAATTAATGGAATTTCCAATTAAACCATTTGTGTAAATTAAGTGGTTTTTGGCAAGCAAAATACTAGTTGAAAGATCATATTTGGCCAAATCATTCCACATTCGTTGTCGGTTTAACCGCAAATATGTAGCACCTGTGGGGATTTACAGTAGTTCTGTGACTTCTGTTGAAGTTGAAACATGTTAAATTTAATTTGTTCATTTGTATTAAGTTTAACTTACGAGCACAGTGCAATGAACACATATTCTGGGTATTAGGTAGATTATCAGATACACACAGCTTCTGAAACAGATGTGTAAAATCTCTATCTTGAGGGCATTTCATTTTCAGTTTGACTCAAAGTTGCATGCAAAGGTGCCTTTCTCCTTTTGCACTATTGTGAACAGTAGCATTTCTACTGATACTGGCATGAAAAGGATCAGATATCTAATGAAACTTACACTACCAGCTTGTCACACAACATTTCATATTTGTGATAAAACAACATATTAAAGCAGAAAGGTGAAAATAATACAGAAAATTACTCTGTTTACTACATTTGACCGTTATTGCTAACTCGGCTCTTCTACAAATAAAATAAATTAAAACCAAAGCAAGTGTTGCTATCAAACATTTGGAATCTCAATGGATGAGAACAGTTCTCAAAGGTTAATAAAGACTTCTTGCAATGGAAAGTGATTTTATGCAATTGTTATTCAGCAGTGGCTAAAAATGAAACAGATTTGAACCAATAATGTACAGAGGATGCTATTGCATTTTCATAATGAATACAGTTTAATTTTGCAGTTCTTCAATGCTGAAAGTAAGTGATTCAAGTGTAATAGAAAAAACTAGAGTCAAAGTGAATGAAATATCTTACTTTTACAGCCATGGGAACAATTCATAATGTAGCAAATGCAAGTGCAATAATAAGTTATGAGAGCAAGACTGACAGGAAAGAAATCATTTTATAGTGTTAAGATTGTACAAAAAATAGAACTGAATTAAACTCATTAGGGGAATAGCATCAGCCTATACTTGAAATCACATTTACAGAATGATTTACTTGCTGAATTAGCATTACAAGTGGGATTTTTTTTCCTTCTCTCTCTCATATATATGTGTGTATTGGGTTTACATGGCAGGGGTTTGATAGCAGGGGGGCTGGAGGAGTGTTTTTTTGTGAGATCAGGAGTTGCCCTCATGTGAGACAGAGAAGCTTCCAGCTGGCTCCAAAATGGACCTGCTGCTGCCCAAAACTCAGCCCATCAGCAATGCTGGTAACATCAGCCCATCAGCCTCTGCGATAACATATTTACGAAAGGGTAGAAAATTCTGCACAGCAGCTGTGAGAGAGTAAGACAAATAAGAAAGTCCTGCATGCACCAAGTTCAGTGTGGAAGGAAGGGGAGGAGGTGTTACAGGTGCCAGAGCAGAGATTCCCCTGCAGCCTATAGTGATGACCATGATGAGGCATGTCCCTCTGCAGCCTATGGAGGGTCATATCGGAGCAGATATTCGCACTGCAGCCTGTGGAGGACTCCATGGTAGAGTGGGTGGATGCACCCTGAAAGAAGCTGCAGCCTGTGGACACCCCACGTCAGAACAGGCTCTTGGCAGGAGCTGTGGCCCCTGAAGAGAAGCCCACACAGGAACAGGTTTTCTGGAAGGATTGGTGGCCCATGGGGAACCCACACTGGAGCAGTCTGTTTCTGAAGGATTGTCTCCTGTGGAAAGGTGCATGTTGGAGCAGTTCTCAAGAACTGCTTTCCAACATGGGAAAGAATCTTTCCAACATAGGAAAGACCCATGTGGGAGCAGCTGATAAAGGACTGTATCCTGTGGGACGGACCCCACAGTGGAGCAGGGGAAGAGTGTGAGGAAAAAGGAGGGGCAGATACTAAATATTATGAACTGATTGCAAATCCTGTTCACCAGCTTTTTGCATCTCTCAGGGAGAGGATGTAGAAAGGTTCAGAGTGAAGGAATAAGTTGAACATGGGAAAAAGGAAAGAAGGGAAGAACGTGATTTAATTTTGTCTATTTTTCATTGGCAATAAATTAAATCAAATCAGTTTTCCCCAAGTAGAGTCTGTTTTGCCTGTGTTGGTAACTGGTGAGCGAGCTGCGTCTTTATATCTCAGCCCACGAGCTTTCCCATTTATTTTCTGTTAAGAAGATGGAGTAAGAGAGTGGCTGGGTGGGGTGGGAGGGGCACGGTCACGGCATCAGCCAAGGTTAACCTGCCACAGTATAGTTATTGCCGTGTTCTCTGTAGCCCTAATAAGTAGTCAATACAAATGTCTGGACATGGTACAAATACAGAGAATGAAAAGAAGCAGTCCTCTGAATTGTTTGGATAGGGTACTATCAGGACAAGACCTTGATTATGCCAGTTGTAGCCAGAACAGTTTTTTCAGCATCGGTTGATGTTCCTAAAGCATAAGGGTGCTTTATGTGTCATAATACCAGGGAGTTCCTTTTAGGCTTAAATGGCTTTTGCATGAATCTGTGAGTCAGCCCCAGTCTTGTTTTGCCAAAGATGACTTTGCAGAATTTACACAGGTGAACAGCAGCACATCTTTATACAAATGTTCAGCTGTCCAGTTTGGCAAGCACAAAAGTATTCAAATTCTTCTGTCTACATTTAAATGAGTTAAGGACTAGATACAAATACTAATTTCTATGAGAAAACTTTTCAAAAGCACGAGTTAAATATAGGATACACTAGAATGCTGAAAATCTGTTTCCCCAGCCAGAAAACTATCTAAAGTTTCCTTCTGGTTTCTTTTAGCCTTCAAGATTTTCAGGAAACTAGCATCACAAAATGCTTTGGATCTCACTCAAAATATCCATTCAACTTTTTGGTTCACTGTGAATCTAGGTGGTTACCTTCTGAGTTGAAATATCAACCCTAAATTCAAGTTTAAGCCAAAAATTCAATATTGACTCTCTGATTCTTTGTGTACCCATGGTGACACGTCAACTCTTCAGCTAGTGTAGCCAGTGGGATCATGCAGATTTACCCTGAAACAATCATTTCATTCCATACTCCATGTGGAATTTGAAGCCTTTTTCAACTAACAAGTCCAGAAGTTCCTAAAGTTCTGTGCAGTTCCTGGAAGCCACAGCCTGCATCTGCCATGGATGAAATAAGTAACTGCTCTGGACAGAAAATCAGTGGCAGTAGTAGAATTACATTCTTAAGTACAACAAATATATCTTCTATATACACCTACTTGGCTAAATAAAAGGTAAACTAAAAAATAAAAAGGCAAGTGGGACAAGCTTGGCTGCTAGATGTCGGTTCACCCAAACTGCTTAATTTTTGCTCCAAGGCTTTTGTTTATACCATTTCAGCGATGTGCCTTCATAACAAAACTCAGGCATGACTCTGCGTGTGACTGTAGCTCTCTACAAGAACTTCTTCCAGAAGGTGACAGTAGTGATGTAGTACCATCCTGGTCTGCTTGAACAGTTTTCCAGCACCCTTCCAGCAGGCTTTGTAACTGTTCACATCTTGAATGATGCCACATCTTCAAATTCGTGTTATAAAGCACTTGTCTGGCACACGCTTGCAGTCACTTCAAGGAAGAAAAAAACACACAAAAATTAATATTTGTGTCTTAGCTCCACAGAACCCAGGGATAAAACCAATGTTGTATGATATAACTAGCTCTTACCAGCCATAAAGCGTGAAAGTAGTACATACTAGCTGGAATTTTGTGTTTACTTGTTAGGTCAATTAGAAACAGCTTGGTGCTCATTTCACATGCACTCAAAACATCTGGAAGCATGTGAGTGTGTTAGTGGCTGCTAGAGCTACTGCATCATATATATCTTTTGGAATCTGTTCTGGGCGTGAATTAAAGTACCCAGGGCCTCATAGGCTCCACTGATCTACTCCTCCAGGCTCTGCTCTCCCAGCCACTGTAAGAATGAGAAGCAGTGTAGGAAACAGAGTGAGAGAGAGAAGGGCGAAGGAGACTCCTCACATCTCCTCTCTTCCTTGTTGGCAGATTTATGCTTGTTTGAGCATTTCTGAATGTGTGCATTTGGCAGTAAAAGAGAGTCTGCCTGGCTGTTGCTGTGCAGGCAGCTAACGTGATCAGAGGCACCCAGTATTGCAGACAAGGAACTTGCTTGGTCTTGATTCTTTAGGAAGAACCATACTCCGGGAGCTGCCCTGAAGCTCCTGCAGAACTGAAATTTGCTGATCCATGAACTGAGGACAAAAAAAGGAATTTTAGCTACTTTGCAAACACTCATTTGTTTAACCAACTCTAGTAAGTCTAAAAGGAAGCAAAAACTACTTGCAAGCACAAGACCTTCTTTTTAGCCAAGTATCTCATGCTGTCTAAAACACCAGCTCTTCGTGGCTCAACTACTAATAAAAGCACAGTAAAACACTTGTTTAATCTGTCAGACACAGGAATAACAAGACATTTTGCTCCTGAAGGGCAGACCGGTATGTTATCACTAATATGCAGAGCAACTTTGACTGAGTGCTCTGATGAACTGCTCTTTTTCCCTACAGGTGCCATTGCAGGGTGCAATGTTGTCTCAGCCTCTAGAGTTTAGTGCTCTTGCTTTATTCATACTACAGCTTGTATTCAGAACATGGGATGCTGACCTGTGCGGCAAAGAACGCAAATCATCTAGTCCCAGTTATGCTGCTACAGGGAAAGCACAATTAAACATAACGGTATAAACATCTCTGTGGAATAAAAATCTATGGGGACTCTTGTCTAATTTCCTTTTCTCTTCTAGAAAACACTTTAAGCAAAAAAATTAAAAAATGAAATAAATTTTACTTTGGCCTTAAATTATTTAAACCTGAAATCTGTAGGTACTATGTATATCTCTCTCTAAGCAAAATTGAACAAGCTATCACATTTTAATGTTCTCCAGTTCAGCTTCCCCATGCCCTGAGTCTGCAGGATCAGAGGCTATCTTTGTTTTAATCAGTCTCTATCATCCGGAGAGATTTTTGTAGCTGTCGTGACAGCTCTCGATTAAACTGTTTTTAACTCCTCCTTTTGCAGTCACATGAAAAGTAATTGATTTATACCATGCTATTTTATCAATATGCTGGAATATCTGTACTTCAAAGAAGTACAAAGATTTGGATTTGCATTTTTATACCATTTAATTTTTGGTAAATATTTTAATTTTCTGTAAAGTATCATATCACCATTTTTTCCTTCCACTATAAAGATATTAACCTCTAACATGCTAATATAGTTATATTTGGTAAATGTATTTAAGTAACATCATAAAATGGGAAATTTATTGTATTGCATCAGATTTTCTCATTATTCTTCAATACTTTGATGTATCAAAATAGAATAGTAATAAAGAGGTGCATTCATTAGTCCCATCCCTTTCTCATTATTCTAAACATATATTCTTGCTGCTCTGTTGCCTTCTGATTTAAACATTTCTGAATTGTGCAAACTCAGCAGCCAAGGTGTATACAGCTTGCCTACTGCAACATTTACTCAAAGGCACACATATTGTAGGCATTCCTTACGACATTAGATACCAGACCCTCTGTAAGAGGGGGAAAATCCTAAATGGTGATCTGGAGGAAGGAAAATAGATTCTGTGCTGTGGGATCACTATTCACTGAGGTCTGGATGTACAAAAAAAAATGATACCTGTTAATGACACTTCAAAGGAACTGGAAAAATTCCAGGATTTAGCCAACCAAGGGTATAAGAGGACCATAAATAAATGTTTCACTGTGCTGCTTTGTCAACTTCAAGGTCCATCATCTCATTCAACTAAGAGCAATACCAAATGCCTTTGTGAGGAAAATTTCTGCACTGTTGTAATTCTTTCCATTTCAGGATATCTCCTCACCTACTTTTGATTTTCTGGGTCTTGATTTAAGGATAAAATCTTATTCCATGGATATTGATATTACTAGGCTATTATTACCTGTATTTACAGGTGATTCCAGACTTATTCATTAGTTCTACATGCACTGTTGAACTCAAGGATTTGATCTCTCTCAACAAAAGTGTGATAAAAATGAGAGGTTATCTCTGGTTTTTTTTTATTCTCTGCTGTAAAATAACATATTATGCAATACATATATTTTAGTAGCATATAAAAGTCTGTAATAAAATATCTTTTATTATATATTGTGAATATAGATATGGGGACAAACTTTTGTAGGGCCTGTAGTGACAGGACAAGGGATAATGCTTTTAAACTAAAATTAATGCTTTTAAACTAGATTTAACATAGATATAAGGAAGAATTTTTTTACAGTGAGGGTGGTGGAACATTGGAAGAGGTTGTCCAGAGAGGTGGTAGATGTCCCATCGCTAGAAACATTCAAGGTCAGGTTGGACGGGGTTCTGACCAACCTGCTCTAGCTGAACGTGTCCATTGTTCTTCTTATTGAAGGGAAGGTTGGACTAGATGATCATTAAAAGTCCCTTTCAACCCAAATGACTCTATGGTTCTACGATATGTAGCCTATATTCTTTACCTGACCACCTGGGCTAGAACATCCTTTTCAACAGGAGTGCAATGAAATTCCTGCATTTCAAACTCATATACATGTACGTGCTCATAATTTCCTGTCTTTTCTGTAAACAGTACAGTAATAAGATACTGAAACATTGCATGCATCTTATTTTATTTTTAAAGGAAGAACTCACTCTGTGGCACCACACAAAAACTTGTCTCTCTTATTTTTTGTAGATGCTTTTGTAGCCCTAAGTGTCTCATCACTTCAAGTATCTTAGTCATTTCATAATTCCCCTTCCGCTCCAAAAATACATAAAACATTGGAAAAAACTATGTCAGACGCAGCCCTGTATCAGTAAAAAAATGTACCTTTCTTAGGTGACAAACCAGCTAAACATAAAAATGAAGATATTCTGACAAACATTTCAGAAAGGAAAAAAGCCAACAAGGTAAGTTGCACAGTCCCCATTTCTGCCACATCAGACTTGTACTGCTGCCTGTCTGGCTTAATTTCAACAGTAAAGTTTTTATATGTTCACATTTAACTAAAATGCCCTAGCTGAATCAAATTTTTATATTGCCGCACCCAAATTAAGGCAGCAGATTTCGTTACAGACTGGAGCCAGCTCAGCTTCTGTGTATAGCTTTTCACTTTGGTGACAGATAAATCTATTACAGAATTTTTATTTCTATGCTTTAATAAAGAATTTCACAATAATGACCTGGAATATAATGGCCTAGAACAAGAGGAGGTTTTTTTACCAGCCTATGGTGCTAGGAATATGTTTTATCATTTGTGGTTTTAGCATACATGAATAGGAACTCTGCTTCTCTACAAAATAGTTCCTTATGTTAAATCCATGACACCTGATTTTGGTATATAAGATGGCAACCTCTGAAATTCTATTAACAAAACCACTCTTTATATTTGGTTTTGATTCTGGCTTGCCTATGATATGTTTATTTCAGTATACACTTGGTATTTGAGTTCTGTCACTGCAGCAAGCATTTTCAATGGCAACTGATAGTTGCAACTCACTTTCCTTACCCTTGATAGGTTCTAATCTTTGCAAAGTCAAGTCTGTTCCACACAATAACTATGTTCTGGTCAGGATTTTAGCAAATTGACAGTGCCTTCAACAAAACTTGTTTGTTAATACTCTTACTCACACAATGTGAATCCAGACTGCACATTAATGACCTCAGCCTTCTCTTACTGTTTTACCAAGGCAAAAACTTTTCTTGATCCACAAGCTTACATAGCCCAAATAATTATTTAAATTTAGAAGGATT
Source organism: Eurystomus gularis (assembly GCA_013400335.1). Classification (NCBI taxonomy): domain Eukaryota; kingdom Metazoa; phylum Chordata; class Aves; order Coraciiformes; family Coraciidae; genus Eurystomus; species Eurystomus gularis. Next base: position 104,414 of record VZZY01012133.1, on the reverse strand, counting down.
TTCTTGATTAGTATATTTCAGTCCCTTTTGCGCTCCAACTGCAAAATACAATATTTGAAAATTATTCAGAAACCTCCTTCCTGCCTATGCACTAAAAGGTGGTTACGTTTACTTTACTTAGTTACTGCTTTGGTTATTTCTGATATCATGCACTAGGGAATGTTGGTAAGAAAATAGATTCCATTTTCTGGACCTACCACCTCTCACTGAATGATGTTATACTTTTGTCTTATGATATAAATTAGTATTCACTGATTTCAGAAGATACATTTACCATTTGACAGATGGGTCAAATATTCCTTCCACTTAGACATGTGTACGGCTAGCCAGGGTGCTTGTTGCCTTTTCATAATAAAGATAAAAGCCTTCTTGCAGTTCAGCTAGCCCATCTCATCTGTGCCATCAACATAGTTTAGTAACACTCATATGATTAACTCTACTTCACGCTCTAAATTGTTTTCTTCCTCTCGGCTTTGGTTAGTAAAGGCAAGTTTCCAGCCTATGTGATAGACCTACAATTTGCAAAGTAATGAAAACAGCATTTTTTCCAAACTATATTCCTACAGACACACCAACTACTTCTACGGAAATATAATGCAACTGTTGTGCTTAGTTTATATCTGTTCTTTCTTGCTTGCTTGATTGCACACTTGCTTTCTTACTTTCTTTAATTACCTCTCTAGATGACATTTCAGAACTATAGTTCTGTTCTTGTTATTGTGTATATCAGCAAAGAATAAAGTCCAACATAAAGTCATGGTATTTCAGAATTAACGTATGGAAATTATCTTTTTAAAGACTAAGAAGATGTATTTATTTTTCCAGATGTGCTATAGTAATGAATGTTGAAATTACAACTCAGCCCAGTTGAAATACTAACTAAAGTACTGAATCAGCTTATTCACTTTAGTTTTCTTATATTAGGCAGTTTTTTATTTATCCTGACATATTTAGTTTTATATCTTACAGGAAAAGAACAAAATACAAAATAGAATCATAGAATGTATTGGATTGGAAGGGACCACTAAAGGCCATCTAGTCCAACCCCCCTACAAGATGTGGCTTCCATACATGAATTAATAATATTTTTGTGTCTACTCATAATATGTTTTTATTACTAATGCTGGACTGTCCTGACAGTGAAAGAAATATGAAATAAACAAAAGATGGAGATAAATGTAAGGACCTGTTTCTATCCAGCTGTTTCTGTGAACACAAGTTGAAAAATACCACATGTTTTTGAATCCAGGTATAAGTAACGATATGTACCCCTGAACATTACGGAAAGTTCTTTCAAATCGACAAAGGGATATTTGAAAAATCTCTCTGATTTTATTCAGTGCACATTTATAACAGTGTTATGCCTTATCTGAAGGACTCTCCAGATGAAAATCAGTTACTGAAAATAAGAAACTACTGAAAATTAATTTTCAGAAAAGATCAAGTGTAGAGAAGTGCAAATATCTAAAGGTCTATTGGTCTTTTTGGTTAGCCTTTGTATTTTCTTATGTCGTATTAATTCTAGAAAGAGAAGTAATGAATTCAAGGGAGCTGCAGTGGAGTCGTCAATAATATGTCAATAATATTTCTGCGACCATTGAAAATATCCCAAACATAAACTTAACATCTTTTTTAGCATGTATTAAAAAATGATTGAAATGGAGAAACCTTTCTTTGCCATTACTCCTGCTGCTATTCTGAAATTCCTTTCTTCTTGTAGACAGCATACATGGGATCATCATATTTTATAAGGACTTGAGCTGGAGCATATCTACTGAGCATGTCTGTGTTGCTCAGTCCAGCAACCATGTGAAGTCTTGCATGTATAAGAGTATATGTAGAGCAATGCCAAACCTGTTGCAAGCAGAGGATGTTGTGGGTCAAAGAGCAACGCAGGAGAGCAGCAAGCAATAGAAAGAGCAGTAAGAGCCCTGAGGGAATAAGATACAGGCAGCACAGGAGAGGCTTCAGGGAGAAACAGAACTATCACCTACATGGCAACATAAAAGGAGGGAAAGAGCAATTCATAACCGAAAGGACCATTGGGAGAATAAAAGGCATCAATAAAGCTCTATCTTTTTATTGTTTTCTCTGCAAAATAGTCCACAGTACAGAGGAGAGTACTTCTGAGATATACATGGCCTCACGAGATAAGAATTAAATGGAGACTTGGGAGTAATATATGGGACTCTCTGACATATGATAGGCTTACTGGGAATAAATTTCCTTAAGCATAGTTTTAAACTGTTCTCTAGGTTTACCAGGCTCATAAACAGACTTGTTTACTGAAATTCAATGGAGCATGGTAAAGTCAGACTGAAAAACAGACTCTGTTTCAGCACAGAGGAGTACAGAGTAGGCTGGTGTCGCTCATCACTGCCTCTCAAGGCAATCAGAAAAATAAAGAAAAGTAAAGAAAATTTTAAAAAGTAAAAAAAAAGTGTATAGGGAGCCCCAAGACCACACAGCCCCATCTGATGGAGGCAGTATCTCCCTAACTCCTCATGGCAAAAGCTTTGATAGCTCCATGGCTGCCTGTGCCCCATGGCTTGGGCCTGTCAACAAAAAGTTATCAAAAAAGTATGCCTGAGGATTACTTAAACGTATAATCTATTAAGATTTTTGTGGAACTTGACCTACTCAGTTACTAAAAGCATAGCAGAGAATCAAAATTTTAGTACAGGCAAGCCTAGATTAAAGCGCTTTTATTTTAAACTAACAAAGAATAGCAAATTTTGCCAGCTTTACCTTTGTATATTCAAAAATTATCCATTACATGTGTGGCTTTCAAATCATATGAGTGTTACTGTTCTACACAGGACTCTCACTTTTTGTAGGTATTTGCTCCATGCCATGTTTACATATACACACACATACATGCACTCATGCACGCCCACTATCTGCCACCATCAAAAATTCTCATACTTACATTTCAATCTCTCTCCTTTCAGCAACCTGTAAAAAGCTGACCCTGGCTCTGACCAGATTAAATTTAATGACAAAATTCTCAACCTAGTTTCCAGAACCGAGATAGTTCTGCAAAGCCTTGTTAAGAAATTCCATCTGTGCCTGCGCATGGAGTGCCAACAACGGCTTCTTTCAGTCCCTGTGGCAGCTTCAAGTACACAGACATTTAGCTTGGAAAGGTATGTTTTTCCATTTCTAACATCTGAATCTGCTCTCAAGCTTAAGATCTTATTTTGGACTTATTTCTCTTGTCCCCAGCTTCACAGGTTCATGTTATTGTTCTTCTCTCTTCTCTTCCGGACAGAACACTGAGAAAGACAAAAAGAAACAAAAAATGGAAAGGGAGAAAAGATGTATAGGATTTTTAAAAAAACTTTTAAAATTACTCGTTTCTCACTACCCTGAGAATCATAAAACCACACCCAACTGCTGCATTGAGAAGTACCTTACTCTGAGAGGAGGATTCAGTCTATTTTCATTAAAATCTTCTTTATATTTCCATATCTCCTATTCTTAATTCCAACTAGATTTTAAAAGCATAATGTCATAATTATTCACCATAAGATTTTGTGTGCAGAGGAACATTTTGTCTTTTGAAAGACATTTCTGAGCACATGAAAAAGAAAGTGGTGTTTGGGAATAGCAAACATAGGCTAACCAAGGGTGAATCCTGCCAGATGAATGCGGTCACCTTTTATGATGAAATGACTGTGGGTGGAAGAGCAGTGAATGTTGTTTATCACAGCTATAGCAGGACTTTCCTTATGGTCTCCCGTAGCATTCTGTATACAAGTTAGGGCATTAAGATCTTAGATAAGGGGACTACTAGACGGGTGATAATCTGGCTGGATTATCTGAAAGTGTGGTGGTCAATGGTTTGTGTTTTGCCAGTTAGTGGAGTTCATGAGGGGCCAATTCAGGGTCCATTCAATATCTTTTATTCTCTTCAGTATCTTTAACCCAGAGGAGGAGATAGGGTGCGCCCTCATCAAGTCCGGGGACAATCCCAAGGCGGGGGGGTTCAGATGAGCAATTCAGAAGGACTTAAATAGACTGGAAGAATGGGCTGATGTGAATCTCACGAAATTCAACAAGGACAAATGCAAATTCCTGTAACTGGAATGAAATAATCCTCTTCAGAATACTGCAGCCAGTATACTGAAGGACATCATTATTCTTCTCTGGGAGCATATGATATATTGCATTCACTTTTGGGAGTTCCAGGGTAGTAGTGTTTCGATAAATGGAAGCAAGTTCATCTGGTCAGGGGCTGTAGCATTTATCCTGTGAGTAGAGGCTGAGAAACTCAGACATATTAAGCCTGGAGAAGAGATGGCTTTGAGTAGACCTGACAGTAGTCCTCCCATACTTATAGGGAGGTCATCAAGAAGATGGAACTAGGCTCTTTACTGAAGTGCAAATGAGATTGGGGAGAGAATGAGAGATAGCAATCATAAGTTTCAAAAGGAAGCATTCCAGCTTGATATAAGGAAAATTTGTCACCCTGAAGATAATTAAGCATTCGAGCAGAAAATTTATAGAATGTATGTCCTTGGAGGTTTTTGTGACCCATGTGGTCAAAGCTTAGTCATTGGGTGTTGACCCTGCTTGGAGTAGGAGGCTGCACTAAGGACTCTCTGACTACCATTCTGACCACAATAGTTCTGTGATTCTAAGGTCCCCATATCATTCCTGAAATCTCAGAACTGTTATAATACAGTAGGAAGCATGTTATTTTCATTCTGTGCATATTGTGGGGTTGACATGTCAAATTGCTGAAACTGTTCCCTGAGACGTCTATGTGTCTCTTTTTCTTCAATTTTGTACTTGCAGAAGGACAGACTATGCCCTAAGTTGTGCTTAAATTGTGAGATTCTTATTTGGCTTCAGGACTAATCCATGTGATTTTTCTTCTGCTTGTAGCACAATGGTATTATTTTAATGAACTGATCCTTCAACCCAAAAATTGGACCAATGTTTTGTCTTACCTTATGTTTCTATCTGCTAGTCCCCAGTGATTCCCACATCAGATTTCTAACAATAAAATCACTCTTATTTTTAGGTCTATTGATCAATATATTGATAACTAATGGTTCTTGGTTCACTGATTCTGTTTCTTAATGTCAGCATTAAAAACTAATCAGAGCTTTAGTCCACACAGTTGTTAGCAAATTCTGTCACTGACTGAAGTTTCTAATTACCTACCAGATGAAGCATTTAGAATGCTATCAGTGATGTGTATAAACTCCTACTTCTCTGGAAATTACATGAATTAGTGTTTTATGAAGCATGACTTCAGAAGTTTGGTATGTTAGCATGTTGCTTTTTCACAAGATTTTGGCACAACAGGTTCGGAATATGTTATCATCTCTTTCACTGAAGTATTTTCAAGTAAGTACCTCAAGGAAGTGAGAATAATGGTGTAGAAGAAGTACAAGGCTTTTTTATTATCCCCCCACAGACGTCATAGAATCAGTATCTTGTTTGTTTCAAGGAGATAAAATTTTCCACACAATCAATATAGGTTCTTTTATTTGACCTACTCTGTAGTTTCAACAGGCCTTAATAGTTTCATTGATGTATGTATTCATCTCAGAGCAGTATAAGAAACCTTTAGCCCTTCTCTCTTAGATTTTTCATTCCGCAAGTGAGCTACTTGTGTTGCCTTTTTAATTATTATTTTTGTTTCCCATTACTTCCTAAGAAGCACATTCTCATGTTTTAGAATAAGATCTGGTATTGAGAGAATCTGTACACTGATGGCACATGCTCAAAAGTACAGACTTGACCGTCCTGTGATAACAGTCTTGTTTTCTGCCACTACTGGTTCTCATGCCTCCTTACAACACAATGAGTATCTGTCCATATGTGCTAGGAAATGGACTTCTATTTAAACTAGGAATGAATCACATTGTTTGAACATTTTAACACTTCTGAGGTACAAAATGCACTGGAAAGGCCTTCAAAGTATTAAAAAGGCAAGGTAAAGAGCAAAATCAAGGGTTTTTTTGTAACTCAGTTCTGTTTAAGGGATATACAACAAGAAATCTATCCTATCTACCATTTATGAGATTTCTTAAAGGTTGTTCCTTTAACTCCAGTTCATTTTGCAGTTTCTTGCCTTTCTTCTATTCTTTTTTCCCTTAATTTCTCTTCTATTTTGATTTACAATGCTCTGAAAGTGTGTATTTATTGATATAAACTCATGATATCAGAGGGACAGTCTGGCTCCAAGCACATTTGAAGTGCTATCTAATGGCAGGCTAATAGTCCTAGTCCTTGACCGTGACCTCATCTGAAGCTTCACTCAGTCCTTTTTGTCCCATAAAAAGCATTATAGTACCGCCTTCACATACTCTTGTCCAGGTTTTGGCTATTACTTACTTTTCTTTTGTATTATAGGAGTGATTCAGCAAAAAGAAAATTAAATCTAAAAGGGCAAAGTCCTGGTACTGCCAAATTGTTTTACCTAAGTTTCAGTATAGTCTGTGAGTATTATATTGTTGATGACACTGGGAGAAGAATTGGGCTCTACACAGTCACTGTAATTCAGTGGTGCAGTTGAAGAATATACGGTGTCACTAATAAGCTCCCATTAGAGAACAGTAACAGGAAACTGGTTTCCTGGCACCAGCTGTGTACCTTACTGTGTCCTGCTACAGCTGCAAATGAAAACGACATATAAATTCTACCGATCAGAACACATTATGGCAACATGCAGAAAGGAGCAAGTTTCCTTTTCCACAAAAGAAAGGAAGATACACTGTAAAGGCTAAATGTTCCAAAGGACAGGTATCCTGGGTATACTCTGGGTAAAGGATAGGTGTCCTGGGGACACTTTGTACTCCACTAAAGGCCATGTCTGACAGCAAAACAGGAACAGTCAGGGAAAGGAAGCTGCCTGACACATTAAAGGAAAAAGTTAATTATATGTTTAACTCAATTGATTATAAACAAGGGATTGTTAAGATGTCCCTATTGATGTTTTGGTTTTGTTTTGCTTTTTTTGCTGTTGTTGTTTCAGTTTTGTTTTTCTAACTGATTGATAGGCAGAGTCTTGGTCCTGAAAGGACAATCTTATTATTCATCTCAATCTACAGCTTTCACACAAGATGAAACCTCAGAGGTTAGCCTAGCTGTTAGCACTCTTTTCAGTGTCTCTGTAGGCTGCCTTTTGAAGGTTAGGTGAGCACCAAAATGTTACCTTTTGTTTTATTTTTTGATTTTTCTGTGTACCACAAGATTCCATGTCTTCCCTTTTGAAGCTTATGCTGTCTGTTGCTTCTGTGTTGCCTGTATCCCTTTCTAGTCCCTCTTGCTTTTTCTATCTCTCTTTTAGGTTTCCTCTGCTCTTCGAGCTTTATCTGTGCAATTCCTTGGAGCTTCATGCTGAAGAAACATGACTTGACTGCAAGCTTTCAAGAGCCACGAATGAAACAAGCTTAGGATCTCTGTCTTCAATGCCAAGTGCAAAAACTTTCCTAAATGCTGTAGTTTTGCCATTCAATTACTGAAGCCAGTGAGAAAAGCATGGAATGATAAAATTATGTGCAATACTGAAAGGAATACTAGAAAGTAGAAACAGTCTTGATTTAATGGAGAGGAGCATTATTGATTCCTGCCCACCACAACAGTGCTTAAAAGCAAATAAAATCCATTACTTTCAATGGCAGACCTTCTAAAAGCCACTGCTTGTGTAGTGTTTCAAAACATACTGCACTGGCATTGTATTGCCTCTTTATTCTTGTACATTTCTATTGTACCTTGAGCAAAGTTTTGCCATTACACCATTCCAAGAACCAACTCCCTAATTACTACAATTGGTATCTCCATAGGTCCAATTGCACCTGGGTTATCAGCTTGTCAGATCTTCTTACCCAAATGGGTCTGACAGCAAAACAGGAAAATCCTCAAGGAAAATCTAGAGCTCGAAGGAAATGATTTTTGAAACTTGGAACTGCCTAACTTTGATTCAGTATCACTTTCAACCCCCAAAGTGTGGCTAGGATGACCCATGAAGTTGAAGTGCTAATCTTTGAAGTGTGTCTGTTTCAACTAAATAAAACAAGATTATCTGAGTTCCTTCAAAAGCTTTGGTTTACTTGGGGTCATGTTGTTGTGGGTTCTGGTTTTCCTTACTTTTTCCTCTTACCCCTTGCATTTTCAGCAAAAGTAGAAGTACCTCCCCATGAAAGGTCCTTGATGAATCAAATCTTGGAAACTTCTGTGCATTATCTTCACTCATTCTTCGTCTTCATTTTTAAAATGGCCTCTGTTTCTTCCTGCAGCAAAATTGCTGTGCTTCAGTAGCAGAATAATGTCAGCCAGCTTTCATTCCCACTTTCCTTACCTGAAGAGAAATCACTGCCTTTGGCACAATGATACAGGATTCTCTTGGGTAGGAGGATTTTATAACCATGGGTATTATGTCCCAGTTTTTCCTCTTTTTTAGGAGGGATTGGGGGGAGGGTGGGTGCTGTTTGTTTGGTTTGTCTTCTTGGGTTTTTTGGTTTGATTTTTCTCTTCTAGATCTTGGGGCATTATTTATAATGTACCCTACACTTACTCATTTTTTATTAAAAAAAAAAAAAGAACAAGAAAAAACCCTTCCAGCGTAAAAACTGCTTCTCTAGTGTAAACAGGACTGCCTTGCTACTTTGGATTATTGAAGCAAAGAACTACTTGAGTTTACCAGAGAGCCCAGGCAGCTTTTACTCCTGCATTAGTCAGTTAGCATGATATGAGTGCTCCCAATCATTCCACAGAGAGACGGCTGGGCAGCTGCACAATGTGCTATCTGCATTATGACTAGATCTGACTTTGCGTACATATATGCTGGAGATATACTCCTTTGTGTGCTCCCATACGGTACTATTTGCAGTTCTGTTATTTTCAAATGTAGTAGATTTTTTAATATCTGTTTTACAAGGCTGCAGGAAGGGAGGAATTCTATTTAACCTGACAAAAGGAGAAATAAAATTCCTCTCTGCCCTCTCACTGGAAGTTTGATCAGTGGGAGGAACTTGCCATCCTTCCTGAAGGATCAATACCAGAACAGCCTGTTCAAGGAGGCAACTAACTCTATATAGTACTTGCCTGATGTAGCCCTTTCCCAGCTTGCTTAGTCTGACCCACCTTTGAGGACCAATGAGAGATCTCATAGGCCTCTATCAGAAAAGGTTTGTGAATAATTTTGCTTATCATTGTCTATTCCTATAGGCCTTCTGTAAGGAATTATCAGACAGGCTCTCTACTCTATGTAATGCATAAAATGAAATAAGCTGCACTCCATGCTTCATTCTCCATAGTATATTACAACTTCATGGTAAAACCATTGACATTGGTTTACTAGAAATCCTCTTTGCAGACATTTGCTCCATATTCTCCCACTGGGCTATTTTTATCTTTGTTCTCTTATTCTATGTTTTTGCTTTCTTGGGGTTTTTGTTTGTTTTTGGGGGCTTTGGGGTTTTTTTTAGTTTTTATTTTTGTTTGCTTTTTTTTTTTTTTCCTTAACTGAAGAATCTCTAGCTATGAGAAATATTGGTTTTGGAACTGGGCATAACAGTTTGTAACACTCACCATTTTCCTTAATAGATTTTAGAAATCTGAGCTAGTGCTCATAACAGGTAATTATTTATAGCAAAACAACTAAGCTATGGAAAGAGCTTATAGACTGATAACATTAACTTCCTCTAAGCACAACTAGCCTTGTTTATAAAAATCCTAGGAAGTTTCTAGGCTTCACAAGCCTCCTAGAAGTGTTGGTTACCCCTATGGCCACTTATGTAAGGCAGTGCAAGTTGTCTCCTCAGTATGCACCCATTGAGAATCAAATAATCTGTTCCAGATCTTTGTCAGAAGCTTTTCGTAAGAGCTATTAGTCTTTTTCTAAGTCTATTTTTTCTGATTTTTTTTATCAATGCTTTTTCCAAGGTGTCTTTAAATGATGTACTGTCAAAAATCTGAATTTCCTTTTGCGAACTCTTACTTTCTTCTCTACCCTTTTTTAAAAAAAATTCTGTTTCAGAAGGAAGATTACTGACAACAGCTTGGAAGTGGCTTACATAGGTAACCTGTAGAAAACAATTACTCTCAGTATGAGATTTATGAAGAATATAATTCAGAGGGCCATCAACAGCTGGTCCCTTCCTAGCGCCTCAGAACTGGAAAGAGCTGACTCTGAAAGTTTTTAACTTCTAGCATTAATTAAATGTTCACAAGACTTTCTAATTAATTATATATACCGGTTTTCAGGTTTTTGAGTGATCTTTCAAGCATTTTCTTTTGCACAAATTAAGAATGTCCATTCTTCTGTATCTTATATAATATAGAGAGCATGTATATGAACAAAGAATATGAACATTCTACATTATTGTGAACAAGTAAATATATGAGTAAATGTAAACACACTGTAGTGGGATGACCTTGGCTGGATGCCAAGCATGGGCTCCTCTCTCTCTGCAGGTCCACAAGTTCTGTCAGGAGCCTACTCCAGTGTGGGCTTCCATGGGGTCAAGGCCTCCTTTGGCATATCCACCTGCTCCGGCATGGAGTCCTCCAGAGGCTGCAGAAGGACAGCCTGTCTCACCATGGTCTTCACCATGGGCTGCTGGGGAATCTCTGCTCCAGTGTCTGAAGCACCTCCTCCCTCTCCTTCATCACTGATCTTGGTGTCTGCAGAGTTGTTTCTATCAAATATTCTCACTCCTGTAGCAACTCTGAGCAGCATTTTTTTCCCCTCCTTAAATATGTTATCTCAGAGGTATGACCACCATGGCTGACGGGCTCAGTCTTAGAGCCAGCTGGCATGGGCTCTATCAGGCACAGGGGAAGATTCTAAAAGCTTCTCACAGAGGCCACCCCTTTAGCCCCCTTGCTACCAAAACCTTAACACCCAAACCCAATACACACACACTCCTACATATATATATATAAAATATAAATGTACATTCTTTCTCCTAGCTCTTTGCTTAGTATCCTAATTTATAAATCTGATGTAGGCAACAAAAACCCACTTTTAGTTAGAGCATTACCCTCCTACCACTGGTATGCAAATGTGGATTTAGACAACTTATCTTTTTGTTTTGAAACAAAAGAGACATGGATAAAAAATACAGATGTATTTAAAAGTAGATCCCTGCTAGTGGATTAAAATAAAACCCAAAACCTTAAAATAAACAAAAAAATTATAGAAATTCTCCAATAGTATAAATTTTGGTCCATTCTGCTACCTAAAGGTATCAGAGTTTTTAACAAGGTCTAATACATGCTCAAATTGTGATGTTGATCTTCCATTTAAAATCTGCCTAATTTAGACTTTTCTTCCTGTACAGAATAGATCTCTTAACTTTATCCTCTAAGTAGGAAATAATGACTGTTCTTGGAGATTCTGTCAGGACTGTTACACGCTGGTGTTTCTGGTGCAACCTGAAAGCATAACTGATGAGCATTAACAACAGCCTCTAGTCAATCTCTCTCAAGATCATTGAGCAAGAATCTTAACAGCCCTGATTAAAACATCCATCTACCAAGTGTTCTTGACAGCTGAGCTTGAAAAATGTGCTATGGAAAAGATAATACTAGGAATGCCTTTAACATGTCTACTCTTCTAATCAATTTTTTTCAGTTACAGAACAACATAGAAGCTTGGATCATTTTAATGTTCATATAAAATTAACTTATTAGAGCCATACTGGATGGATACAGCACGGGTGTGAGAATTTTTGTGATTATATGTATGTACTACATCTTTGCAAACATTGTGCTTGTAAGTATCTATTACTTCATTTCCTGTGGTAGGAGAGGTTCATATTTTCTGTCCTTTCATTCTTAAAGCTGTTTCCTAGCAATATTTTTATAATCTGTGCAGAAGAAGAAAGATATACTTCTCTGGAACCTTTTCGTTGTGAGAACACTTTGCACAGCAGGCCAAAATAGGAGGATTTAAACTTTAAAATCCACAAGGGATTTGGAATTGCACTGAATGTTTCTGGCTTTGTTCCACAGGGTGCAATGGCACAAAAGCTTACATATAAAATCTCACCTTACGCAGCAATTTCAACTCTTTAATCCTTGTTACTAGTTCATTTCTGTAAGTCTCTTCCAGAAATTAATCATCTAGACAGGATAAGTTCAGGCTGTGACCAAAATATCAAAAAAACTTCCTACAGTCCACTGTACCCCACAACATTTACAGTTAATAAAACTAACAGCAGTGATATCAACCTTTATCTTATCAGTATTTGTATTATTTTAATAAGAGCTTTGACATTTTTTCACTGATTTTTGTGCTCTAATATTTTTCTGTTTTCCTGTTCAAGTAATTTTGACCTCTTCTTCTGCCTCAGTTATGTGTTATCCAAGTTATCATTTTTACTTGCAATTAGGTTTATAGTAATAATTTTACTTGCAGAAAAGTTGTTCTAGCTGTAAAAAAAAAAAGTCCTTATGTTTATTTCACACATTTAAAAGCCAGCATTAATCTTGGAGTACTTAAATTCCTTTTTTGCGTGGCTTGTTCCTTTTTTTCAACTAACTGGACAATAGGTTTCTCTCCTTCTATATCTCCATTGCAGTGGATTGTAAAACGCAGTGTGTCAATAGGAGTTTTCACTCTCAAATGACAGTGTACATGTATTTTTTAGAAATGTTGACTTGTACAAGTCTTTTCCTGTCAAAGGAAACAAACAATGTAATTTCATTTGCTAAGTTTTTAGAAAGTAAATTAATCTATTTTTATGTTCCAGAAACCACAGAATTCAATACGGTCATAGTCACAAAGTAATAGATGACAATAAAGTGACAGATATATGATAGCAAAGAAATATTAGTGAGATTAAGTCTTTATGTCCTGGCTTCAACCTCATATACTGTATGTAACCAGCGCTGAGAGGACTACTGCTGCTGACTCCAGTCATTGCAATGAATACCTTATTCTCATGCTCTCTTAAATAAACTTTGTAAAAAAACTTCTGTCTCCTGGTATTGGAAATTAAGTTATATTAAATGTTGGACTTAGGAATGTGTTGTGGTTTTCATTTGGGGGGGGGGGGGGGGGGGGGGGGGGATTAAAAATGTACGGTTGCTAACATTAACAGTGGGTTCGATATGTGGTCATACCAAAAGGTTCAGTGATAAGTGATTACTCATTTTGTCAGGACCTTCAAATTAGAAAATGCGGGATTCTCATATGCTAAGGTCTGTCATTATTACACTGCCTTAAAATAAAAACTTCTTTGTGAAATATTGCTCTAATTAAAACAAAAAGCCCAAGGAGATATTCACATATTCCCTCTGAGGGATCCCATGAGGCAAAATAATGGAAATGTATATGAATACCTGCACAAAAATTAACTTCTAACAAATATTGCCATTAACCCTGTGCAGTGGAATCTATGAGGCTCTACACAAAAGCTTTATAGTGGGCTTCACTGTCTTAATAGATCATGAGATTCTAAGGAAGTGAGAAAATCCCTCAGCATTAAACAGTATTGACATTTGCATCTGGAAATTTCCACTAACATACAACACTGCATGAACACAAAATTTATTTTGACTAGGTGAAAGAAAAAACCCAATTTTTGTGTATTTTTAGCTAGGACTGTAGCTCCAAAAATGAGAAGAGATCTGCACAGCAGTTCCCAATTCAGCCATTAGGAAACAGATGGAAATATAAGAATAATCCTGATTTATAAGATTATTCAAGTACTATTAAAAATTACTTCCTCTGCTATGCAGGTCAAGTCCGACAAGTTTATAAGAACATAAAAGGCCAAAAAAACCACCAACCATTCTTTAGAAATTAGGGAAATGTTGATATGTGGTGTTAAGAACCTAAATTTAAGCTTCTTTTTTTTTGATAGTACTGCTTGAGATGGGGAAGGCTGGCAGAGAGATTGTCTTTATTGAAATTGCCACTGGTGTCATTTTAAAATGTTCCCCAGCAAACCTCTCGCATGCAAGGCAGTTAAAAAGTGAAACCTGGGAAAGATCACAAAGCAAACTGAGGGAGTTGAATCCTCATACATCAAAACTGAAGTACGGTCTGCTGAAGGACTAATGAAGCAAAGACACTGTGCTTTGCTCTATTTTTATCACAATAGCTAAACAGAATCCCAAACATTAGAGGAAAATAGTTAAATGATGCATGTATGTCTATATCCTGCCTGTCCCCAAAAATAACGGATTTCCCTATTGAGATGCCTGCTTAGCGATCACAACAGAAAAGCTACAGCCTGTGAACAAATTGTGAAGCTTTCTCTTGTTTCTATTTCTGTTAGTTTTTACTACTTTTAATGAACTGGATATTTATGCAAATGCTTTAAATGTGCATTTTCAAAACCAAATCAGGATGAGCAAGATAACATCTGTAAAACAAGCATGCACGAAACATGTAAGTTATATCAAAGTTAAGGATTCTCAAAATAGTATTTGGAGGTTGCTTGAGAGTTCTTCTAAACAACTCCAAGAACCGCAGGGTGTAAGAATACCCACATCAATAGCACAGTCATTCTTATGACATTGATTTTCAAAATACATGCCAAGCAATTTGTACTGTGTACTGTACACATGTCAGTCAGAGGCAGAAAGATGGCCACAAGGGATGACGGTGTTAAAGTGCTGCATAGCAACAAAATCCTAGCTTTAGTGGAAAAAAGATCAACAACAGAAAAGTTAAGAGTCTAATAAGGACCAGGGGAATCATAATTAAAGGGGATAAATTTGATTCTTTCTCCTCCTCAGCTCATACTTCCCCCAGCACAGTCTTTGAAACACAGGTTTAGTGACAATACTGAGTGAACCACCACTAGCAGTCTCCTAGGTGCTATCTATTCCTCCTTTATGTATTTCTACATATGGGAAGAAACTGTCAGGATGTAAAACCACTAAATGGATCTTCCAATTGACAATAGGGTGTCAGTCAGAGGGAAAATGATGCTACTGAAGAATATGACCTTATAAAATATCAATGCTTGATTGCAGAAGATAAACAAGATCAAGGTCTTTGGACATCCAGATTCAAATGCACTTCAATCTTAGATGTAATAAATTTGCCTTGTGATTTGCAGACATACACGAAGGTTAGTTTGGTAAAAATTATGACTCTTGATCAAGAACAAATGAAAAATAGAAAATTATAAATTTATATGGAAAGCAAGTCAGAAAAATAGATGTTAGGGTTTTTTTAATTTCAATCAAGCTTCTAGACAGGACTCTCAGTTTCCCAGACCTGCACTTGAATTGACTTGACTTGAATTGAATGAATTTCTGTTTCAATGGACAGAAGAAATAACAAAAATTATAGTTCTTTTTGGAATAATACAGTTAGATATAGCTCTGTAGTGCCAAAGTTCTATAATCAAAGCAGTAGTGTCCAGTCATGTAGTCATTGCTTTTCTAAGGTGTACAAAGAAATTATTTCAAACTTACACACGCTATATACAGGAAGAGATATTGTGCACGCATACATAAAAAGAGAATATGTAAATATTTTAAAACATTCTTCAGGTCTTTCCAAGATGCAATGCCAGCTATTCATAAATATGCATATATTTTAGTGTTTACATAAAAGTATATTAATAGAGAAGAGCACATAAATATAAACCTGTATATGTGTATGCATAAATAAAATTTACATGTACTGGCAAGGCAATTCTTTTATCTATGGGTTTTGGTTTTCTTATTTTTAGAAATATGGTATGATAACTGAAAATGGAGAGTTATCTATGGTTGTACGATAGCATTTCAGTAATTAGACACATGGAAAATTTTGGTTTAATAAAGAATACAATATAATTTGCCTGTCTGCATTTCTCTTGATATGCTAAGCTTCCTATTGTTTTTAGTGAAGGAAGCTTTGATATATAGTTTTTAGTAAAATACAGTTTTGAAAGATATTTAATTTACGGTCATTAATTACCAAGTTCATTGTGTAACTCCATCCTTAGTCCTAAAATTTTGCCAGTCTTTTAAAGGGAATGAAAGAGTAGTCTGTGGATTCCCATTTGAAGTAGCAGTCTATTGCTTACTGCATTCGTTGAATTGCCTTAAGGTTGGAATGGTGTTTAAATCCAATGACCATGTACACTCTTCAATCCATTCAGGACACTTTGGAGCAGAACACATGTGAAACTGTTGGAATATATGATTCCTGAAGTCCTGTGCATTTAGCAGCACACTCTCACTGTCCAAACTATTTCCATCTGTTCTTAATATAGCATCATAATGGGAATTCTGGGCAGAAAAGGCATCCTAGGGTCACTGCTAGAGGAGCTCTGAAGTCATCTGGGCCAAGGGCAGGTGGAAATTGAAGTCAGCTGTAGATGCGGCTGCATAGAAGGTAATATGCAGCCCTGTTGCAGGGCTGGACCATTTTATCCTCTCTGAAATGGCTCATATAAGGCTGGGTATAGAAGCTGTAACCACACAGACACCTCTCTACCTTGCTGTTTGCAGTGAGACTGTAAGCTGAAGACTTATGAACACCTAAAGGGTTCCTAAGAACAGCTTTCATTGAAGAACTGTAAGATCCCGTTATCTTCTTGAAAACTATATGGAAATATATTTTATCCCCTCTTTATAGCCATCTGTCATTTACAAATGTAGATATTTATAAAATTTTTGCAAACATTAAATCAATACAATATATTGATGTGAATCTTTCATATCGGTTCACAAGGCAAATGAAAGTGTATATATAATGTACATATATATGAGATAAAAAGTTGCCTTTGTTCTGTATTAAATGAATTATGCTCTGGTAATATTTTCCAAAGTAAGCCAAAAGTCATCCCCTGCATACGTATCAGAGCCAGTTCTAAATACTTATCTCAGTCTTATGCTAGCTGAAATCCATTAATTTGATTTACATTAATATAAGACTGGTAGAATAAGAGCTAGAAAGAAGGAATCAGGTCAACATTTTTTAATCAGAGTTTTAATATTCACACAGTCAGTGTGGTATGTAGGTTACCTTCATAACAGCTCCATAAAGTGAACTGATACATAGCACTGCATCATGCCAGCATAGCTCTACAATCTATAATTTAAATTTTTCCTTTGAAACTAGCTAATACAGATTAAGAAGATCATAGAATCATAGAATGTATTGGGTTGGAAGAGACCTCCAAAGGCCATCTAGTCCACCACCCCTACAATAAGCAGGGACATCTCTAACTAGGTCAGGTTACTCAGAGCCCCATCAAGCCTCACCTTGAATGACTCCAGGGATGGGGCCTGCACCACCTCTCTGGGCAACCCGTTCCAGTGCTCAACCACCCTCATATTAAAGAACTTCTTCCTAATGTACAACCTAAATCTACTCTTTTCTAGCTTAAAACCATTACCCCTTGTCCTGTCGCTACAGACCCTCGAGAACAGATCTCCTCCTGCCTTCTTATACGCCCCTTTTAGGTATTGGAATGAAAGATAGATGGAAAGAACATCATCCATCAAGTAAATAAAACTATACATCAGTGAACAGGCATAGGCATTCTTCTTTGTCGTCTCTTGTGCTCTATATGAGTAATACATTCCTGATTAGCTAAGAAACTTCTGTAGACTTTCACATTTTTATATATTTCCTGTATTCCATGCAGTAACATAAATTGATGTTAGATTAAACTGACAATATGTCATAAGAACCATCATTTTCGATTTCTTCACAGAACAATGAACTGGTGTTATAATTCTTAAATGTCTGATAAACAAATCTCTCCACTTCTCAGCAGGAAAACAAAGTATCAAATACACTAGTTTTGGAGATGATATTGTGTAGGTGTTTGTCATATTTTCAAAGAAAAGGGCTACTGCTAACTTTTTTTTTTCTTTTTTTCTGTTCTGGAGAACAAAAGTTATAGTCTGATCTTACTGGGTTTTTAAGTCAGAAAAGGTTGAACACTTTAGTCTGGTTTTGATTAATGTTACAAACGTTCTCATGCAGAATCCATGTGTGTGAGATGAAGTACTTGACAGCTGATATGCTACCATATGCTGAGGTGATTGGTATTTCCTGGAACTGAGGCAAAAAATGGACTCTTATGAGCAATAGGATTCCTATAAGGATAACAATAGGGTGCTCTTATGAGCAATAGGATGCTTACAAGAGTCCATTGGATGATAAATAAAAATATATGCAAATGTCTTGTCTTCTTTCTGCTTCGTTCACTTCTCTTGTTCGTGTCCCCTGTCCATGCTTACATGCTCAGCTGCCCCAGAGGAGTTACTCATCATCCAGTGTCCTTCTTTCCAAGGCATTCCTTGCTTACTTCTTTCACTGTACTTGCCCTTTCACCCCCAAAAATACAGGGCTTGGTTTAAGTTCTGCATTTTTCATTACTCATCTCATATTTCAACGCTACATAACTATCATCTCCATCTCTGCTCCCAGCAGGCTTAGTACAGTACGTCTCCCATTACATCAGTCAGTAGCAGTGAGCATGTATGTGAGAAATTTTATTGATGCGCCAGCAGTGAAAGTAGCCTGCTCATCTGCTTATACCATTTTCTTTTAAGTGGTGAAATAAAGCATTCCAAATGAAGAAAAATAACTTTCTGTGGTTTACCAGAAAAAGCTATATCTGTACTTGTGGTAAACATGTGAGGTACAAAGTTTATGAGGACTCCAGCTAACTATTTTATAAACTTTCCTTTTACAATGTGAGAAGTCTTCTAAACAGGAGACTAGGTGATCTGTTTTGACACATTTTTGCAGGAATCTTGTCTTGGGTTTGGCTAGGATAGGGATAATTTTTCCTAAGAAGCTGGTAGGGACTACAGCCAGGAAAGCCAAACAAACCAGCCAATGGGATTATCAATACCATAGTTACATCATGCCTATAATATAAGGGGAGGGCTGCCTGGGAAGGTGTGTGGGTTTTGAGTGCTCAGTCAGTTTGCAGGGCTAGGTGGTCAGTCAGTGAGTGCTGCATTGTAGATAATTTGCTTTATGTATTAGTTTGTTATTATTATTACTGTGGTTATTCTCCCATTTCTCCTCCCCATTCCACTGCAGGGGAGAGTCGGGGGGTAGGGGAGTACAGTGACTGAGCTGCCACATGGTGCTCAGCTGCTGGCTGGACATAAACCATGACAGTCTTTTTGCATGTGGGGCATGAAGGCTTGAGATAATGACAGATCTGACTAAAGCATATTAAATCAATTTTGTTATATGGACCCAGAAGGGTACTGGTGGGCCTTTGGTATAGCTGCCCTACAGAGTAAATTGAACACTTGTTCAGCTTGTCTGGTCTCAGAGGAGCCTGTTATGGTAGGATTGTTGAGTTTTGAAGAACAGCAGGTTCCAATTGCTACCAAAACAGTCCACCAGTGGCCATATTGTGTCAGTCAAGATTCCCTGATTCCTATCCATATGCTGATTTGTCAACTAGACAGCCAAGGGGCGATCAGCAAACTTGCTCACTCTTCAACAGCCCAATATGGCCAGTGCCAAAGCCTAACGAAGAATGGAGACTAATAGTGGACTACTGTGGCCTGAATGAAGGGATGCCACTGCTGAGTGCCGCTGTGCCAGACATGCTAGAGCTTCAATACAAACTGGAGTTGAAGGCATTCAAGTGGTACACTACAATTGATATTGCTACAGCATTTTTCTCAATCCCTTCGGCACCAGAGTGCAGGCCACAGTTTGCTTTCACTTGGAGGGGAATCAAGTACACCTGGAATTGACTGCCCCAGGGGCAGAAACACAGCCCTACCGTTTGTCATGGACTGATTCAGACTGCACTGGAACAGGATGAAGCTCCAGAACACCAGCAATACATTGATGGTATCATCATATAGGGCAACA
The DNA here is from genome assembly GCA_013400335.1 of Eurystomus gularis. NCBI lineage: Eukaryota > Metazoa > Chordata > Aves > Coraciiformes > Coraciidae > Eurystomus > Eurystomus gularis. The sequence continues at coordinate 84,637 of VZZY01012133.1, read as the reverse complement.
CAGCAGAAGAGTTTTTTGAGAAAGGAAATAAAGTAGTTCAAATCCTTCTGAATGTTGGCTTTACCATAAAACAAAGCAAGGTTAAGGGATCTGCATAGGAGATCCAGTTTTTAAGAAGAAAATTGCAAGACGGGCATCACCAGATCTCAATGGCAGCCCAGGGAGGTGGTGGAGGCCCCATCCCTGGAGTCATTCAAGGTCAGGCTTGATGAGGCTCTGAGTAACCTGACCTAGGTAGAGATGTCCCTACACTAGCAGGGAGGTTGGACTAGGTGACCTCTAGAGGTCCCTTCCAGCCTAGAACATTCTATGATTCTATGATAATACTTATGTATTGGATGTAAATTGCAAAGTTTTGATAATGTGGGGTGGTATGCAGGTGTGGCATCTCTGGACGGAGGCCGTGTGTCAGTCATTGGTGGCACAGATCCACCACAGGACACAGCTAAGCCCATCAGCAGAGCTGGCAGCACCTCTGTGATAACATCCTGAAGAAAGCAGAGAGTGAGACAAGGCAGGAACAATATAATGAAAGATAACAGAGTGAATAGTGAAGTCAGAGAAGGAGGAGGTGTTCCATGGGAGAGCAAGCACACAACAGAAGGGATTGTTGCCCATGGAGGACCCATGCTGGAGCACAGTAAAAGGGTGATAAGGAGAGGTCAGAGAGACACTGCTATGCACTGATAGTTGCCTAGCCGAAGGGACCAAGTGTAACCTGTGGTAATAACATCAGGAAAGAAGAGGTGTCTGAAGAGAAGTTCAGCCTGTCAAAGGGAGAGGAAAGGTGTTTTACCAAATGTCTAAATGTTTGCCTTTTTGTTTCCTAGTACAGGAATCAACTTAATGTTTATGTTAACTGGCAAATTAAATTCCTCAAGTCCAGACTGCTTTACCCATGATGGCAGCTAGTAAGGGATCTGTCTGTCTTTCTTTTAACCCACGAGCTTTCTTTCTCCTGTTCTTCCTGTTTTCTCCCCCATCCTGCTGCAGGCGGAGAAGTGAGGAAATAGCTTTGTGAGCTGCCGGCTGGGGCCAGCTCACCACGGTTAGATAGCCGAGTGGTTACCACAACCCCAGTAACTGAGTTTCCTACAGTTTTACCATATTAAGGACTTCCGTCCATTATGCACCATGTTGATTGGTTCTAGGATGTTTTAAGTTGAATTAAACACCCTGTCTATGCTTACATACTTTTTATCTCAATACAGCTTTAACTGTAGAATGGCCATTAAAAGTCCTATGATATTAATTTAATTGGAGAAGAAGGGGTTAAAACCAAACTGACTTGGGATATTAGACTAAAAAGGAAAAGAATTCAAGTTAGTAAAAGAAATAAAATATAAGCTGCAGCAATATTGCCACCAAATTATCAAAAGGATCTGAAGAGACAAACAGGATGAGGTGAGAAATAGTTCTCTAATGAAAACCAAATGTCAAAAACATATGACATTTCATCACATTCGTACAAAAAATCTGCTAGAAAGAACTGCAGCACAAATTACCATCTGTTGAAACATCTATGACATCAAAATTCAGCCTTCTGATAATGATTTTTCAATACCATCTTTTGAAAAGCAACTTTACCATTATTGTACTTTAAACCCAGTTAATGTCATGCTATTCTTTAATGTCCTTGCTAGCCTTACACAGTAAAAATTGTTTTTCTGTTTCTGCTTGTCAAGGGTTAGGGTTTGTCTGGCCACTAAATGAATGACAGATGCTGTCTATTAACACCTCTCCCTTAAAAGAAGGGGAAGAGAAAGGGAATAAGGGAGAGAGAGTTATGGGTTGGAAAAATAACCTAAAACAGCTTTAATGAAATAGTAACAATATAAAGAAAAGAGAATAATATTAATAAGAAAATAATGAAATATATACAAATCCAATATCAAACTCCTCCAGAGTCCAGACTGGACTCAGTGGCAGACAGAACCTGGTTTCAGGAACTGACAAGTTGGGATCAAAGACTGAAGAATGGACAGAGTCCTCCTCAGACGCTGGCCATAGAAGAGAGCTTGACTCTTGTGATCCCTCAGCTTTATACTAAGTATGACAGACACGGAATGGAATACCTTATTGGTCATGTTTGCATCGCCTGTCCTGGTCCCTCCTCCCTACAAGTGAGACCTTTTTACTTACAACCCTTTCACTTACTGCACTCCAGAGCACCACACAAGATTCAGCAGTGACCTTCGTTTCTACAGGAGTTAGAACAGACATAGCTGAAAAATAAAACCTCTGAATGGAGAATTGCTTCTGTTCTACCTCAAACCAGGACATATCTGTTTTTAAAAATTGGCTTAGCAAGGATAACCTCCCACACTACTTTGCTAATTCAAAGACCTTTTCATTTTTTTCTTTGGGTTTTTTTTTTAATGTGGGGGATATACATTACCCTTTAAATACTTTAAAAGCTACGAACACTGATATAAACACATCTTCACCAATGCCTACATCCTTGAAATAGCTTATACTCATCCAGAGAAATAGAGCTACACTCCTACCTGCATTATAACATTAACTTAAATAGCAAACACAACTTATGTCCTTTATTCAGGGAAAGAACTCTTATTCCCAGGATAAATTAATATCTTTTCCAACATTGGTTTGTTATATGACTGTATAAAGATGTTTAATAAAATTTCAGTGTTAATTTCAATACAGACTTCTAAGAGTCATTATATAATTTCCACCTTTGTCAGACTTTATAGTATTGATTTGTTTTTTATTCTTCAGGCTTTTATTTTGTTTTGGTTTGTTTTCAGTCGTGCAGAGCTGCAATGAGGTTCTTCTCTCCAAAATTTTTAGAAAAAAACCTTAGAAATTTTAATGTATGCCTTATGTCTTTTGAGCACCAGGAAGGAGTTGCAATAGTCTCAAATTCTTTCCTTTGGTTCTGTTTTTTGAGGTTCCACTTTTCTGTACAAAAAGAAATTGTCCTAATCAATGACACCTTTTCCTCTTGGATATCCTCTTACATATTTTCCATTTCTCCTGCTGTTGTTTGAAGAGGATCAATTGTCGATTTATGTTTTTTTCTCTCCACTCTGCACCACATACCTTCTCCTCTTGCGATTCTGACTATAACAGAATCAATCTTGAACTCCACAGTTTCACAAGTGGGTAGTAGATTTTAAGGAATTATTTTTTTTTAGGTGAATTTATTGTAAAAGTTTCTTTCGTTCTGCTACATTAATAGCAGAGTGAAATTCAGGCTTCCAGACTTCATATATTTTTTCCTATGGGAAATTCTCACCTTTATTTCATACAAGATTGTATAGGGAGGAGATATCTAAGTAAAACACATTGCCTCAAATGCTCAGATGCACCTTGAGTAGAGCTCCCATTCCTAATGCATGGGCACACATGCACAAAAGCCTTGCTCTAATTATAGGTGAACTACATATTTGCCTATGGGAGCTAAATGCAGACGCAGTTTGGCTACTATCTCTGGCTGAGGAAGTAAGAGTCAGATTGACCGCCACTTTCGCTGCTTCTAGAGGGATGCTGGCCACAGCCTCTGCTTGAGATGGCCCCAGCAGCAGGAATGGGAATAAGGAACAGTAAGCTCATCTCTTCTGAAATTTCTCCTCAATGTCATTTCATGTCCTTATATCCACCTTTCCCAAGAGCATCATGTTTTGAGGGGTTGGGCAAGTGAACTCAGATAGCTTGTTCTTGGGACAATAAAATATAAGCCCTGAGACAGTTCTGTGCAAATACAAGCATACATAGTTCTCTGGCTGTTTTGAGAGGGAAAATTCTGCTATTTTGTAAGCCCTTGAAAGCAGAACTTCTTATAATCATTCTTTTAGTTTAGAGTCACTGTGACACAATACATTTCTGCTAGTGTGATTCTGGACCATGCATCACACAAAGAAGATTAGCTCTATTAGGTGACTCTGCAAGACTTCCAGAATTTCTACATGTCTGAGACATCTCTTTAAGCATGGTACTCTGTAGAGGAAAAAAATAAAAAGCATGTTTTGATCAACAACACCAAATGTATTGCATTTATTTACTACAAGTACCAGATAGGGATACAGGTCATAGAATAAAGTTAGATGCATTTCATATGCATTAGTTACAAGAAAATATTTTCAAGAACAGCGTATACTGTATATCTGGATGAACTACAGGGTTATTCAATCACATCGTATCATACACTATAGTTAAAGACTGGAAGACCAAAATAACTGGAAGGAGAGGAAGAATTGGTCTGGAATATTCTCTGATATTGTTTATTATTATTGTAATGTGATATATAGCAAAGACTGGATCAAAACTGACCCAATTTTCAATAGAATAACCAGTATATTATTTATTTTCTTAGTGAAATAGTAACTTGTAAATCATTTCATAAAAGGTGTTGAATTCCTCTCAAAATCACCGCTTCTATCCTAAATGAGTATTCATGTAAAGGTAAGAAGACATCAACATCATACCTAAGGTAAGCTCAGACTAGATGTCTGCAACAGATGTATTCAACACATCTTATGGAACATGGACATGAGCGATACATTGCCATATGCCTCAAGATCCTCTGTTCGGAGAGCCCTGAGAAACAGGGACGAGAAACACATATAGTGCAGCATGTACCTATAAAACTTAGCTTGGCTTATGGGTACAGAGAGAGGGGAAAATGAGACATGATATCTAAATGCAGTTTGCAGTTTTGTGATTTAATTGAGATGTACTAATTTGAATTGCTAAGTTGTCAAGTCATATAACCTCAAAGCTTTTTGATGTGATTAATGTATCTTGACTTAATGTATGAGGGGAAAAAAAAATCTGTTTGTGATTAATTGAAAAACTTGCCTTTGTAATTTATTTCTAGACAGATAGCTTGGGTCTTAAGTATTCGGGTAGCACTTTAATATGTTCTCAGATAACATGAAATGGCCAAATTCTGTGGCAGAGATCTCAGGTACAGACATTAGGATATTATCCTTTTCTTTTCCACAGCAGCATATGATTATGCTCAAGGGAGTAGTTTGTTGATGTGGATATAGCAGACCAATTTGAGTTCTTCAGGCAGTCTCTGTTCTTCATGTTAGCAGCCAAGTACCCTTCCTGGGCACAAGAAGGTAAGCTTCACAAACTCTCTTGTGGATTCCTGACAAGTGACTCCACTGTCTGCTGAAAAAAATCCCATAACTAGTTTCTCTGCTGTCCTATCCATGTATTTATGGCTTAGATTATACTGTGCTGATTGTAACTGTATGTGCCTTCTCAGCAGACCGCCATACAGACCTTGTCTTCTCAGCCATATTTCTGATTTTAAATATAAATGGAAATCAAACCTTCTCCCTCCAAAAAAAAACCAAACAAGGGTCACATCTGGTCTGCAGTTTACAATGCTTTTCTCTGATAAAATGTGTTAGCAAACCTTCTGTTGAGGCAAGTAATCTACACTGACATATGTATTGTAAAAAAAACATTTTGTATGTATATAGAACATATTTAGGCAAAGAGGAAACTTTAATCCATGTTCACAACCAAGATGGTAGATCATGATGAAACTTGTTATCTTTAAAATTGTGGTTTATATTACTGTTCTCAGTTTTAACCATATATATAAAGTCACAAAATGTGTATAAGCATCAACACATATATAGCTCATCCTTATTTTCATTTTTTAATTCACTCACTTTGAGACAGAGATTCGACACAGAAAATAAAAGCCCCAAACCTTCAACAACTGAACTGTGGGTGATGGAAAAGCATTGATAAGAACAGAAAACATTATGAAAGACTAACAAGCATGTATAACCTTTCTTATTACAAGGATCATACTATCCATCATTGAAACACAATCTTGCTAATGAAAGTTTAGAAGGAGAACAAGTTATAACTTGCTATGAATCATTTTACAAGTGAATGTTTCTATATTCAGAAAAAACTACAAAGGATATTTTAAGATGGACAACATATTCAATAAGGTCCAAACATTATGATTAATAGCTTCTCTTTCAAAAAAAAACCCAAAGCACCAGTGCCTTAGAATTGAGGAATTCAAATATATTTGTGTAAAATTTGTGCTTATATAAATTTTGAATTTTGTGACAGAAAATAATTTGTCGAATGTTTTCTTGGTAAACTATAAAAAGTTCTCCTAAAGTTCAGTTGTCTCAGACAGTGTAATTACCACTTGCTATCACCCCCCGGTCACAGAATTCTTTGGGCTGTTAGGGGCTGGGGATGACTGCTTTGAATAAAAGTTGTACAGCTATTAATCAGCAACAGCATAAAAAGTCGTACTTTTTAACTGCCTGAGATACATATAAACCATTCAGAGCAGAAAAATACACTCAGTCCTCTGTGGTTATTCGTTAATCACCATGTTACAAAGGTGAAAACTGTGACAATCTAAATGGCGGGCTCAACCACAGGTCTTCAGGTATTTTTCAAGGTGTTCCAACTCAACTATGCATCAAAGAGATGGGCGAGACACAGGAAAGAAACACTGATAATTAATCTTTTGGAAATGCAAAATCTACTTCTGTTTTAAAGAAAAGTTAATGCTTTCAGAAGGTGATGTCTTTTAAGGGGATACACTTTATTTTCCTTCTTCCCCATATGTTCACTGTCATAATTTGTCCAGGCTCTTTACTATGAAAATTACTACCTCCTTATTTCATTAAGCTAAGTATTGTTGTAGGAGTAGTGACATCTCCCCATCCTTTCATCCCATGCATCTATAGATCATGACCTACCCTAATTAGAATGTAGGGAAGACTGTTCTCTTTTGCAATTGACTAGGTAATTGATGTATTAAGCTACTTTTCTCCAATGTCACAAGAGGCTGAAGAATCTGAGGATAACTGCAGCTCAGAAGATTTGGGACACAATTTTTTCTAATCGGGTGAGCTTTCTCCCTGGTTCAGAGCTCACTGAAAAGCTAAAAGTTACCTTTATATTTGGAGGAGCACTTCCATCAATGTAAGTTAAAGATCCTTGCAGACAGGCAAGAAGCGTAAGAAAGGGTTCTGATGGAGACAGTATGTAAAAGATGAAGGAAATTCAATGTCCAAAACACATTTTTTCCTTTCTTTCCCTGAAGCCGGGTTTAGCAATTTTGATTTCTTTGTTCTGCTTAGCTGCGTAATTAATGTGGAAAGGAAAGAGTAACTGTATGGAGAAGGATGGGAAAAGGCATAGCCTTTTCTTGCTTGATTTTTACTTGACAAACAACAGCTATAATAGTAATTTCTTTAGCCCTTTACAGCCGTGGTAATTCAGAACAAGGAATGTCTAGCACCTTATAAAAATAAAACATATTCAGATCATGATGATAAACAGATGATGCTTGCAGCATCAATAGTTTGCATAAGGGTTGTGTAACAGACTCACATGACTGTAAAAGCAGAAAGAAATCTTGTTCATTGCTAGGGTTACTAGATATAGGAATGAATACTGTTAATGATTAGGAAGGAAGACTGAATACAATTTACAATAATAATATGCTACATATAATTTAAAATAATACAGTCATATAATTATTAATATTCATATAATTTACAATAACACAGATCATGGCAGCAAAAATTAGTACTCTTGAAAAAATATGTAACACATTGGTACAGCAGGAGAAAGAAATTCATATTGCTGTTACTTATGTTGTACCTGTCATGTGGATAAATACAGCAAAGAAATTCTGTTTTGCAAGGCTGCCAGTCTAGCAACTTCACTGAGTGCTAAGTTTCAAGGGAAAAAATGGTATTTTATTACTTCATTTATCTTCTCCCTGTGGTATACATTGCCAAAGAGTTACCTGGGGTTTCAGCTACCCAGTTTCCATTGACAAAAACATGGCTAAAACCCTGTGTATCTCTATAAAAATCCTAATCATATCTGCTTAGTTTACCGATAGAAACAAGTTGTTATTACTGTCAGTTCAGCACAACCAATACAACTGTTAAAGAGCAAACAGAATTGCACTCGTCCTCGCATATTATCAACAAAAGTGTCAGCCAGATTTTGATTCCAGAGATTTTACTGCTAGTGATGATTATTGTTGTGCATTGCTAAATGACCAGGCAGCTTAGTTTGTTCTGGATGAAGCCCCAAATCTGAATGACATGGTTCTGCAAAACTGAGCTGGCATTCCTGTGAGCACTGTGCGCCCAGATAACTTACCAGTTCACTAGTAGTTCACATTGAAGGTCAGTTGGAAAACACACTGACTCGGCTGTTAGTGTGGTTTGCAGCAAGGATGTGAGGAGATTCACAAGCAGGGATTTAATCTCAAAATATGTATATGTAATATTTATTAGTGAAAAATTAATACTATTCTATTAAGTGAATAGAGGCATTGTCCTTAGCAAAGCCATAGAGAGAGTCCTCAGAAGCAGCAGGAACATAATTCATGGAAGGTGTGCATTTGAGTGTGGGCAGGGAGTCAATGCAACAACATACCTTTGTAAGTTTTCTCTACTAGAAAGGAGTAGCAATTCTGTTGGATGACTGTATAAATGACATCCTCACATTCCTCGTTAAGGCTTTTTAACTTAGTAAAATGGTCTTCTCCCCATACCTCATCATCCTGATTAATAAATGTATTTTTTCTCGAACTAAAGCAATAGCTGAGTTTCATCCACAAACATCGCTTTGTAGAAATAACAATAGGATGACAGTTTTCTTGCTGATACATCACATGTTGCTAAAAACAAAACAAAATATAAAAAAAACCACTTTGAAGGAGTTTGTCTGAATGTGTAAAATCTCAAAGTATTTACATATATACACATCATAAAGGTGTGATGAAAATACGTATACTGACCCCATTTTACATACACAGCTTTCAATCCAGATTAAAATTTAAGAGCAATAAATTATATAGACATTTAGTTTCCCCGTTTCATTTTGAAAATTGTACTTCTTGTTCTTTCATATTGCTACTAGATAGTGTGACAGAAATGTCTGGAACAGGAAGACTACCTTAAAAAATCAACTTTAAAGATCAGACTGCACTTTAAACCTGTGTCTGTCACGAGTCTTGTAATGTCTAACAAGGAAATACAGAGCTAGCAACACAGCTACAACACCTAGAAGAAATTAGAGTTGTCACCTTAACATTTGTGTTTGCTTTTATGATGGTGTATGCGTGTGCTTGTGCAGTAAGGGCAGAGAGGTTGTTTAAAACAAGTTACACACACAAAAAAAAGCTCTTCTTTTTTCTTCCTAAGATCTCATAATTATGAAAGAGAAAAAAATGACAAACAAGAGATTGATGGGGAATGAGAAAAGAAAGAGCCATGTGCTCAAACACAGTGATATGCACTGTTAACATGCACATCTTGTCAGTTATTTGCTTTCATTTTAATTAGATTTCTTTTGGGTTAAATATTCTGTCATCAGAGGAGATGCAAATCATGGGTCCTGTCAGAAGACAACAGGGAAGTCAAGAAAGGAAGACCATGGCAAACAGTGCACTAGGAGACATTTCTGACATGGAAGGTTGCCACAGGAAAAGGCAAAAAGATGAGGGGACAGCAGCACTTCCCTTCTTCCCAGGCCTATTTCTTTTACAGATGTTATTTTTTTTCTGGAGCTCCTGCTCAATTCCCTGCTTGTTTTTTTCAGGCTTTCCTATGACTAAAACACACCCACTCTGAGCTAGATTTTCCCTGTCTTTTTTGGGGATATGCAACAGCAGAGACACAAAATCCACATGAGTGTCAGGCAATATTGTACTATCTGGATGTGACACAAAGAAAGCTGTGTCCTCTTACTTCTTACAGTTCATGCAATCAGGTTTCAAGATGATCCCTGAGGTAGCATAGCACACAGTACCTGTGACTGGATGTGCAGTGGGCTGCAATGAGTCTTACAAACAGGCAGGTTCTGAGGAAATTCCTTCTTGCCTTTCCATGGGCTCCAAGTGAATTGCAGCCTCCTGTTGCCTTTGCTCAAGTGATATCACCCATCCCTCCAGAAAAAATATTTGTCCCTATTTATTCCTTAGCTACTATCAATTCAGATCACGTCTGTCTTTTTATACTAATTATGTCAGCTTTCAGCAGGGAAATCTGGCCTTCTGTTCCTTTCTCCTGTAAAAATAAATAAATATGTAAATATATCTTGGAAATTGTACAAAGATGGACTTGAATTTAACAGAGGATGGAGTACTTGAAAATGCAGGTCTATAACACAACATAGCTTATCAAAATCTATTTTTTTAACTAGAGCTTCAATTTAATGAGCATGCTAACATTTCAGCAGTCATTTTGCGTTGAAAAAAAGTTTCCAATAATTAAGGATAATTGGCAATGGAAATCAAAAGAACAGATGATAAAGGCTCCTGCAGCAGACTCCAGCAGCTTGCTCTTCTAGCATGCATTGGGTAAGACAGCAGAGGCAAAGGTCTTCAAGTAGCAATCTGAACTAGTCAACTGTGTCTTGATTGTAATTCACCTAAATTCTTACATTCTGTTCCTCCGCCTCCATTTTTCCATCACTTTGCAAGTTGTTGTTCTTCCTTTATTTTTCCTGGGCTGCCCACAATATAATATTCCAGGGCTAATTACCAGCCAAATTAGGTCTATATTTAACGATCATGAAGTGTCACAATCTAAGCTTCTATTAGCTTTCCTTCTAATGCCATGACACATAAAGCAAGTCAGTTTCAACACCCTGACTAACCTGTACTGTCAGTTTTTATTAGGTTTTCAGATGAAATAGCTTTAATATATAATAATGCTGTTGAATACATAGGGATTTTAATAGTCTGCACAGCATTTTCCACAGCTTACTGACTCTTTTTTATGGTGGAGCAGGGGAAGAACAGGAGGACTCTTCATAACATTAGAGTAAATGCAATTTATATCATGGCTGTGCCTACTAGCTCCACTGTGGTTAAAGTACTTCCACAATATTACCTCCCATTTTCATTAATTTAAAATCTTGTCTGCTGAAAGTTCATTGTAGAATGGAAAAGAAATACGAAAGGGACACATTCAAGGACTACAATCACAGCTGTTAAAGTATTTGTTTTGAAACGAAAGTATTCACTCACCCTTAAATCTCCATTATGATGCTGCCTATGGCAAAATGACACCTTTATTTAAAGAAAAAGAGATGTGTCCTTTATGTTTTAACCTCAGAAACTGGGTATCTGGACACAGTTGTCTATTCCATCTTGCTGTCAATCAAAATGACTCCAAAACAAACTCACAGTTACATATATATGTGTCAAAATAGTGAATGATCTGGTCTGTTTATAATATCATAGTATGCCCAATCTAAAAATCAAAGAATTATCTTTCTAATTTCAGTGGATATTTGTAAGGTGGTAATTTGGGAATATCACTTTGGTTTTGAGTAAGACAGCTTCAAATTACTTATGCAGGTCATTAAAAAAGTGACAAGAGAGCTTTGCAATTGCAAGGCATCATTATGTGTCTGAATATACTACCTATGTTACGAAAAATGAATTAATAAATTTTAGGGAGAGAGTTTTTCTTTTTTTTAATTGAAAATCGTCTTTTTGTTTGCATAAGTTTGGCAACTCAGGAACTTTAGTTACCCTGAGACACCTGCACAAATCTCAGAAAGAGAAAAATGTATTTTCTGTTCATAATTACATCATAGTCCTGAAGTCCAGCCTCATGAGTCCCAAAAGGGGTAACAAATTAGATGAATCTCCATTTCTGAAAAGGATACACCTTCTCCCAGCACAGCAGAGATGCAATATTCAGTTTAAAGTAGCCTTTGTCCTAAAATGTTGACACTAGGACTGATCACTTTTACCTGGCCAGTTGTAGACACATTATCAGATGGGAATTTTAGTATTTCAGAGAAGAGGAAAATAAGTATTTGGGACATTTCTTGTTTTAAATATAAGAAATATTTCAGTTTGCTTGAAGATATTGCCTGTGGAATAAACAAACTGTTGAACAGTGCAGGGGGGAAGCTGTGAAAAGTGAGGGATATGTACATTAATTTTCATCTCCTAAATTCATTGTTATCTTTTGACGCTCTCACTACTACATGGCAAACAGTGAACCATATTTAAACCTGTAATGATTCTGAAGAAGTATTTCATTTTGGCAAGGCTGAACTCAGAATTATGCATGAGAGATTTCTTCACTGGCTTAAAAATAGAAGTTCTGTATTCTATTTCAGGGAAATCAGGATGTACAGTGGAAAATTATGCAACAAGTCATTCAATGTGGGAATATGAGAATATAATCAAGAAATTTCTGTTTAATAGGTATCTATGTATACACACATTAAATATTAGGTATACAAGTACACATAAATTTTTCTGGATACACAAATATTTGGTTTTAGTTGGTCATTTCAAGTGAAATTTTTCAGTTTTCTCTTGAGCTATTTTATGTATGAGTTCCAAGTGAATTCATTGTCTTCCAAATGAATTAAAAATCTCTTGTCTGTGAGATTTTTTTTAAGCACAGGGTTTGCGGCTTGAACAGAAAGAAAAGAAAACAAACAAACAAAAGAACGAATCATTTGGTAACTGTAGCTATTCGCCTTTGTTTGGTTTGGAGAATTGGCTGAGCCAGGTTTCCATTAGAATATAATTCTTTTCAGTGTTAGCAAGCACAGACAAGCGTTCATACCGCAACTGGGCATTGCAAAGTCCCTCATATGGTACAGATGGCAGAGTTCAAGGCAAATTATAACAGCACGCTGGAAGACAAACCTTCAAATTTCTCTTACTGGTGTAGTAGACACATGAAGAGAAGACACAAGGATCTAAGTTTATACAGTGGAAAGAATGTGGATGTTTTATTCAGTTAGTGACACCATCTTCCATGAAATATAAGTGCTATCTGCTATATATATATGGATGATTACTGTTCGGTGTTCCGCAGCTAAGTTTTAACATAACATTTTATGTTGATTTATAATACATGTAGCTTGCTATAGGTTTATAAAATAATTCAAGTTGGAAGGGACCTCAGGGTCTCTAATCTAACTCCCAGCTCAAAGCATGGACAGCTGTAGGATCAAGTGAGGTTATTCCGGGGATCAAACCAGGTTACTCAAGGCTATGTCCAGTCTGATCTTGAAAACTTCCAAGGATGGAGGTTTCACTTCAATGTGTGTTGGTGGAAAAGTTTCTCCTTATATCCAATCCCACATGACATCCTGGTCTCCAAGCTGGTAAAATATGGGTTTGATGGATGGATAACTTGGTGGATAAAGAACTGGCTTGACAGCCGCACCCAAAGAGTGGCTGTCAATGGGTCCATGTCCAAGTGGAGGCCCATGAAAAGTAGAGTCCCTCAAGGATCAGTCCTGGGACCAGTCTTATTTAACATCTTTGTTGGTGACATGGACAGTGGCATTGAGTGCACCCTCAGCAAGTTTGCCAATAACACCAAGCTGTGCGGTGAGGCTGACACACTGGAGGGAAGGGAGGCCATCCAGAGAGACCTTGACAGGCTGGAGGGGTGGGCCCATGCCAACCTCATAAAGTTCAATAAGACCAAGTGCAAGGTCCTGCATCTGGGTCGAGGCAATCCGTAGCGTCGATATAGTCTGGGCAGTGACTGGCTTGAGAGCAGCCCTGAAGAAAAGGACTTGGGGGTACTGGTGTACAGGAAGCTCAACATGAGCCATCAGTGTACGCTTGCAGCCCAGAAAGCCAATTATATCCTGGGCTACATCAAGAGAAGCGTGGCCAGCAGGTCGAGGGAGGTGATTCTCCCCCTCTACTCCACCCTCGTGAGACCCCACCTGGAGTACTGTGTCCAGCTCTGGAGCTCCTATTACAATTAAGATATAGACATGCTGGAACATGTCCAAAGAAGGGCCACGAGGATGATCAGAGGTCTGGAGCACCTCTTCTATGAAGACAGGCTGAGAGAGATGGGGTTATTCAGTCTGGAGAAGAGGAGGCTCTGAGGAGAACTTATTGTGGCCTTCCAGTATCTTAAGAAGGCCTACAAGAAAGGTGCTGAGGGACTTTTTAGGGTGTCAGGTAGTGGTATGACTAGGAGGAATGGATCAAAACTAGAGGTGGGTAGATTCAGATTAGACGTTAGGAAGAACTTCACCATGAGAGTGGTGAGACACTGAACAGGTTGCCCAGAGAGGGGCAGCCGCGTCCCTGGAAGTTCTTAAGGCCAGGCTGGATGGGGCTCAGAGCAACCTGAGCTAATGGGAGGTGTCCCTGCCCATGGCAGGGGGGTTGGAACTAGATGATCTTTAACGTCCCTTCCAAGCTTGACAATTCTATGATTCTGTGAAGCTCTTTTGTTACAATTTATGAGTTTTTCATCTTGTCCTTCAACCATGAACCACTGTGAAGAGATTGGCTCCAGCTTCTTCCTACAGATACTGAGAAGATTGCTGTTAGGTGCACTCAAAGACATCTTGCATTCAGGCTGAATGAGCCTCAGTTCCTCAGTTTCTCATCCCATAACAAATGCACCACTCTCTGTCTACGTTGGTGGCCTTCTACTGAACATGACAATGAAGTACACTGTGAAATGATCATGTTTAGCAATAGAAAGAAGCAAATTAATTGGTATACATGCAGAAATTCTGTGTGTCGTCTTTGGGGAGAAGAATTCACCCAATTGCAGCTTTACAGAGTCTTATCCTGATGGCGTAAAAGAAAATGTGATATTTACAGATATGTTAGATTCTTGTCTATGCATGCTTTACATTCTAAGAAATACAGAATCAACCAATACTGGCTTCAGAGGTGGTACAACATGAATTTTCACTTATTCTATTCCTTTCTCTTGCTAGAGATATGCCATTTTGTTTACCTGAATACCATGGTGAGTTACTTTTCAGCGATGGACTTATTTGATTTATCAAAGCCCATTCTACTACAATCAGATTACATCAGGCAGAAAGCCATGAAATCAAAATGCCTTTCATCCTTGTGTTCTCCTAAAAGAATTATGACAAAGTGATGTCTGTGGAGACTGGATACCTTTTTTTTTTTTTTCACAGTATCTCACAATCCATTTGAGAGAAAAGATATAGCTGACCTACCTACCCAATCTATCTAACTTCTACTTCATGTCTTTGGCTGTTGCTTTTTCTACCAAGCCTCCATGCAATGTAATTCTTTGGATGAGAGCAAAAGTCTTGCATTAGCTTATGCCACAAAGATTTTGCCCCTGAGTCTTACTTGTCAAAACTCCGTCTTCTCATGAGACTCATTTTTTCTCTTAACATGCCTGTCTCTACCGTGCTAAACCTTCTGACTGGGACTGCTTGATTAGGGTATTTCCAATCTTTTTCAATGGACAGACAGTATACCCATTACAATAATATATTCTCTACTTTATGGTCATCTCTGAATAGGAAAAAAATGATTTTATGATATGATAGAAATAAAATTTCACTCTCTAATGCCATCTTCCCATTCTATTCAGTCTTTGGCCATACTAATATGAGTGTTTATGTAACTACCACTTAATTTATGTCTCTCACTGCTTTTTAATTATCACATTAAGAATGTATTTTCATTTCAAGACAGATGACTTTGTACCTTGGCTATACTTAGATGAATAATTACAGAAGTTTGACCCTGACATTCAGAAGAAACCACAGATACCAGAGGAAGTGATGATTTTCTTGTATTTAAAGTCTTCAGGTAGTCAATGGACACAAAAATGCAGTTCCAAAATAAACATCTTTAACATACAAGTCACCTTACCTGTCTTTCTATATTGACTATAAAGAGACCTAAGGAAAAAGAGCAGACTGCTAACACAGAACACAGGACTTAAAATCCTTTCTCACCTTAAAATTGGTGAACACCATTTAATCAAATTTAACATAGGCAAAATACTAGAATACAAAGAATACTAGATTTTCCTACCCAAGTGGTGCTCTAGGAAGGCCTTGAGAATTACTGGAGGATTTCCAAACTTCTTGAAAGGCTTTAGGTAAACATCATAGTTTTAACTGCAGAGGAGCTCAGTTTTTCTTTCAGATTTCAAAGACAAGTGCTCTCTGAGAACAGAGCCACCTCTCTGCTCACTGGTTATTGATTATATTAAATGGCAAAATGAAAAATGCTCTTTATCTATTTAGAAAATAATTACATAAAAATCCAAATTTGAAGAGGATACTCATGTTGAAATACTTATTCAAATAAATAAAATTAACAGGCACTGGTCCATAGTTTAGAATGAAAGGATTTATATGAAGGCAAAGGTGTGTTTTTGTTAATTATTCCCATTTATAAATTATCACCTCAGATTATGACTAAATTCTCATTTACATTCAGTCCTCTTTATACCTCTTCACAAGTGTGTAAGAACTTTGAAATGGACATAACAGTAATTGATGCCAGAACAACATAAAGTGGCCTTAGTGCAGTTAAGACTAAGTCCCTTAATATGAAACATTTCAGATGTGTTAAATTAACTTTAAAAATACTAGAATATTTTCATATTTTAAAGTGTTTTATAAGAATATAATTCAAAGGCACATTTAATTTAAAAAAAAAAACAACCTATATATGAAGGGTTTAGGTTGCAATATCCACTAATCTTTTTGGCAGATTCTCTGAACATTTAACATGAATTTTTACTATATTGCATAAAGTCTAATGTTCCTTACATATGCTTACAACATTCAACGCAATGGCTCTGAAAGAGTTGGTACGGTTTATTATAAGCAAAACGACTCCCTTGGCCCATAGACAGAATCAGCTTAAATTTAGAAACTCAGCTTTTAGATTTCAAATATTAGAACATTTTAGAAATATGCTTAAGGATGCTCACAGAAATCTTATAGCCTTAATGTGGTGTCTATCCATCAAGTAGTAATTCACTGAAATACTCAGCACCAAATTACAAACAGGACCCAGTCATTGTGAATCCATTTATTTCAAGTTAAGCACCAGACTGTGGATGTGGAAGTCACATTGTAAAGTTTTGTTTCCATGACTGCGACTGACAGGACCAACCTGCTGAGCACAAGTTTTGGATTCTGGATCTCCTCAGTGCAGCCTTTAATGTGATAACTTTATGAGCATTGGTCATTTTACACCCTGACACTTTGCCTTGAAGAATATGATGCGTATCTGGATATGTAGCACACCTTTAAATGAAAGCACATTGCTATCTTTCCTCCCTTCTGCATAATAACAGAATGGTTATAACATTTGCCCAAGAAAATAGAGATTCATTTTATCAGCTCAAGAGCCTTTCCCATTCCTAAGAAAGAACTCTAACCCTCAAGATATAGATTAGATCATGTACAAGTTATCCCTCTTACTGGAGCCTGGTTACCCTCCAGATATGAATGCAGAAATCATGGGACAAGAAAAAAAGCAAACAAAAATCCTGCCTTGATAGAGGCAGAAGGTGGACAGTCCAGCCTCCATAATTGTAGTCTACCTGTAGTCTTGCCTGGTGTAAGTTTATTGGAAGAGATTTCTTTGTTTGAACTTCCAAGCAGATAAAGGAGTTTTCTTACCTGTTATTAATTCTGTTAGTAATTATATATAGTGGTTATAACTCTGTTAGTAATTTTGTATCCCTCATTCAGACTAAATTTCGCTTCTTGAATTTCACTTCTTTGGACCTTGTCCTCAGCCTTTGCACATTTCAACAACCGTACCGCTAGCTTGAATGATTTAAGATACTACCTGAAAAGACCAAGAATATACAAGACTGTTCATTGTTGTTTACAAGAGTGTAAATTTTCTGGATAACTGAACAGTAGAAGATAGAGAGTAACTTTATTGGCACATCGAAAGATCTTTGATTAAAATGAGAGATTTTAGAGCTTCAGCTGTAATAAGAGTTCTAGACTGGTAGGTATTTCAGTAGGCTCAGGTACTAGGTACTCAGTAACAAAAGCAGAAGCTTATTAAACATGGTCCATGGTTTTTGCAGAAAGAAGCCCAGTCTGACCTCTCCATCTTTCATACCATAGCTCTTCATATGGCAGAGCATAAGATGGCATGATATAGATCCTCAAAATGTTGCTTACACTGGGATCACCACTGACAAATGCTCTGGTAAACATCCCTAATATTACATGATTCAATGAGAAGTGAGCTTTGGCAAAGAAGTAGTAATTAAAATGTCACATGAAAGCAAATACACTGGTTTGGCTCACAAATGCAAGCTTTTGGACTTTACAATTAATTGTCTTTTCAGGAATGTAAGAATCTTTATCATTGTGTATCAAGTTGTACTATTTATTTCATAGATACCAAGTTTTGTGTCAACTAATGCATGATATTCACGAAAATTTTTCAATTAAAATTTTTGCAGAGTTTCATAAGTATAGCTCCCCTCATAAAAACAGAGGCATCGATTTCATCCTGTTCATCAAAATTCAGGCCCTTCCTTTTTCATTATACTGCCACTTAAAACACAGAACTAGGAGTGGAGTTTTTCTACCACATAGTCCATGGTTCACTTTGACTACCTGCACCAGACCTGAGAGAAAGATCTGTAACCCATATTTTGAGATTTGAGAGGTTAAGCAACAGAGTTAGCACTCTAGACTTTAGGACCACAGACTTTAGTAAATGACTGGCCAGAATGCCCTGGGAGACCATGAAGAGGAGTAGAGTTGCTTTGGATGCCTCTTGGATTTAAAAAAAAAATAGTAATTATTAGCACTTGGTAACAAAGTATCCTGTTATACAGAAAGATAAGACATTTTGGCAGGAAGATAAGCAGGAAATTCTTAAATAACTAAATTGCAAAAAGTGAGCATACATGAGGTGGAATCAAGGACAGAACATGAAAAGAGAAGTGCAACAATATTTCTTAGGTGTTCAGGGGTGAACAAACAAAGCCAAAGCTTAGCTGCACTGAGCCAAATTATTTTCATTAGCGGCAGATGATGAAACTAGAGGCAAGAGTTAAAAGTTAGGGCTTGTGATCTTCAGACTCAGATGTAACAGAAAAGTTACTCATTATAAAGCTAAGGCAGTAGAGAAACAGATTACCCATAGATGTCCTTCCAAGACTTCACTAGATAAATCAACAGATGACCCAATCTAGTATTGAATGTAGTCCTGATTCAAGTGGGAAGGTTCCTAGATGCCTGTTAAATGTCCTCCTAGACAATATTTTTATGATTGTGAAAATGTGTATATATATTTTTAAGACCTTTTTGAAGACTGTTTCAGAATCAAAATTAAGCACACTAACACTAACTGAATGATGGTGTACAATCTCTGTTTGCTCTTTGTTGTGTGCAAGGTCATCTTCCTTTTCACTGATCACTCCTCCTTACATCCTTTCATCGACTCCTTTTTTTTCCATGACATTTAGTTCGTCTACTCACTCTTATCTTTCATGCTTTTCAAAGCTCTGAGTATCCCTACCTATTTGTTCCCTGACTCTAATGAGTTGCTCTTTGACATTTCCACTCCATCAGTGATAGTAGCCCAAACTATTCACTTGGCAGTTTCTGCCACAGGAGTCTTAGCACTTTTACAAATAGAGTGCACTCCTTGAAATAGTGCATAAAGCCATTAACCTCTCATCTTCTAATTCCCATCTTGAGACCCACAGGATTTGGTAACAACCAACTGATAATGGCTAGGTAAAAGGCCAGTGGGGACTGCTGATACCTATTTTTAAAGTTTACAATAACGTAGAAACATCAGGTTAAAAAATATTATAATAGATAACTTTTATTATAATTATTATAATCTGATTATGGCTCCTGTCCTCATCTTCTGTGTCACTGCAGATTTGCTACCTACCTCCATTTTTTTCTTGTCTTACAAGCTCTGCAAGCTAGGCAGCACACTTCCCATGGTCTTGATGTTGCACTTCACAAAAAAGGTCCATATCCTTTTTCATCTCATATAAACTCAAGAATAGAATAAGCCTTAGTGTCACTATTTATGTTTAAGAAAGTTATTTAATTATAACAGTGATGTTGCAGAAATTAAGAATCTTTCCAGTAACTATAGACATAATTTTTTAAAAAATTACTATGATTCAACAAAGAAGCTGAAAATTCCAGCTGGAAAGCAATCCATTTTTATTTAGAAAATAATTTCTTTCATGACAAAGTCATCTGAAGGATCCACAGGTTACCATATACACGAAAGAGAAGACAGATAAAATACAGTCTAAACCAACATGAATATTAATATAAAATCCCAATCTACATAAATGCAGTAAGCCTGATTAAGATATTCACAGCGTATTGGACTTGTTATTTGAGGACTGAACTGAGATGACATCAAACACACTACCCGTCTTAGATGACAGGAAAAGAAAGAAGGACCTGCACACTTGTCAGTAAAAATGTTGTAAGTTGGAATGTGACTTGGCTATCTACCCTGAACATCAGCAGTTCAAGGCAACATGAAAGAATTTATTCCCCATAAGCATTTTTTCCTGTGTGAGTAGGGTATATCTGGTAGGAAGAAGGGTATGTTTCCTATGCTTAAAATACAATTAATTAGTTTATATATATCTTATAAAGTGTCCCATGTGGTTACTTACATCAGTTACGTACAAGACAGTCTGTGGCTGTGTCAAGCCTTATTTCCTGTACTTGTCCATCAGCATAAGACTATACGTGCTGGTTCAGTCCTAAGTTTTGGAGCTTGGTATTGTGTTTCCAACAGTAGGTATAATGAAATTTCTAGAGAAAACCAGAAACAAGCCAAACATATTAACATTTCACCTCAACACAGATACTTTCAGTTCAGAAACTTGTAGTGGGCTGGCATCGCTCATGATGTGATTGTCTTCATTCCTTTGCAGCCTGCACTGAAAATTTTGAGAATCCTCTGGTTTAAGAATACAGTGAATGTTTGTGAAAAATAGGTATGAATAATACTAAGAAATAATCAGATTTTATCAAATTATGGAAAATGGAAAGCATGGAGAAATGGTCAGACAAAATATGGTTTTACCTACATACATCCTATACTGATCATTTGCTAATGAGTGTCATCGATGTGTGGCTTTCTGGGATTTATAGTGGTGGAAGAGAAAGTTCACAAGGTACAGTATTGTAAACATGTCATGGATCTTCCTCCTCAAATTGTCACTGCACATCTTACAAGTCTTGCAGTCGTACAGCCCATTGTTTTAAGAAAAAAAACCCAAGAGTATGGGAGATGGGAGATGGATTGGGAGAATTGACTAGCTATAGTTTCAATCACTTAATGTCCTCAAGACCCATATTACATTTCTGAGTGTTATTAAGACAGATATCTGTAGCTGTGTAAATTCTCTGTGATGAAAAAGTATCTAAATAAGTAGGAAATTAGTCCTGAAATGTTGTAAAATTCTGCACTGTTAATATACCCTGAGGAGGATGTTACAGCTGAGGTTTAGATGTACTTATATAAAGCTCCCTATCTTGGAGCTAATGAAGAGATACTGACAGTTTTGCTGCAGTGTCTGTGAAGTGTTTTAATGACTACAGATTAATCAGTTTCTAAAGCAGCATTCCCTAGTGGTTCCCCACCCCAAAAGTCATCACCCAACACAAGCTACAGAACGTCATTAATAATTAAAAAATAAAGAAATAAAGCAACAAAGGATAAACAAAAGAAAACCCCCAGCCCCTCACCTCTTCATGAAAGCTGGAAGCACTTATAATCACATTCTCCACAAGAAAAAAGCCAGAGATGACAGTGGATTTAGTGGAGCAGTCAGTTAATTGTTACGGTGAGGGTTTTAATTTTCTTCTCAATGTAAATCACAATTGAGGAAAGCATCTGCCACCTCCGATATTTCCTGTGCAGTAAATTTAAAAGGATTAATCACCCTGCTTGTTCTGAAGTTCTGAAGAATGATGGGCACTTGCCAATGGGCTGTGGAGTCCCTGGCTCATTGATTTTTAGCTGTCTGGGGGGAGTTGGTGGGGCTATGGAATGATTTAAAAAGAAATTAAAAACTTAATCATGCTCAAACATTTTTTCCCACCCATTTCCACACCCTATCATGAGAAACTGATTAAAATATTTTCCTGGAGATTGAGTGGGTTTGCTAGCAGACTATCCTGATCACAGTCAAACACGGATTGCAATGTTGACTTTGCACAGGGACATTTTTTACCGGTCCAGTAGAATTCCTTAACACAGTGGTTGATACAAAATGTCTCGGTCAAAGGTCATTTTTTTCAAATAACATCAGTGAGTTTTTTGTTCTACCTGAATTGTACAATCTCCCATTCTGCAGTTCATGGACATTTGAAAACTTGCAGAGCCCATGTGAACCGTTCATGGGCAACTGTCTTGCCACATGGCAATCTTTCTCTTTAAAACTGCTAAATCCCATTAAAAAAGAGAGGCTGAGGAGTGGGGGTGAGGAATGGGAAGCCAGCTTTCAGAGTCTGCCCAGTGCTCATTGTACTGGTAGCTGCAGTGGGGTCTTGCACAGTTCTAAATGTGAGAGACATGGCACAAGAAACAATCTCCCATTTAAGAAACAGGCTGCGCTGCTTAGAAGCTCCTGAGCCACAGAAAGACAGAAAAGAAGAAGCTGGGAACTAGAAAACAAATTATGACTCATTTGTAAGAAACCCTTTGCTTTTCTAAAGAGACTACATCATGCTTTTGTGCTTCTGCTGGTTTTTCATCCTTTTGAGAAAATGTCTTTCTGTTCCTTATATTCCTGCTTTTCATTTCTTTTTCCTTTTTTTTCAATTTATTTTTGCATTTTCCTGCATTACAGTGTATTTCAGAATGATAATATGCATTTGTCCATTCATTATTTTATTAAAAAAATAACAATTCTATCAAGAGACATTTTCTAGTACTTCCATGTGTTTATTAAACAGATTTTTTTCCATCTTTTTTTTCTGTGCTTGAGCTAAAATTAATCATACTGAAGGCCTATAAACCATTCAAAAACAAACACTGCCAAAACTCATCAGCCTTGCAGAACTGAAATGATGGGAGGATAAATAGTTGCTTTGGTGAGATTAGTTGTATATTTGTATGAAAGAGAAAAAAATCATTTAAGGTTAGGTCATGAACGTACGGCTGAAATCTCTTCTGCTTTCATTTTCTAACTGAAGCATTGATTTAAGCAGCTTGTGAAATAGCAGCTTTGGCTGTACAAATTAGCTCCTTTTAAAGGTATTAATGTCTATGTAGGTATGATAGAGAACATCTTTTGCACAAGGATCTCATGTATATTCACTAATTAAGCTTCACAATAAACTTGCAAGTTAAATAAAGATCATGAAGTGATTTTTCCATGCACAAAGCCATACCAGATTGGAAGACAATAGCCATTTCTGAATATAAACCAATATTTTTCAAAAACGCAAAAACAATTCAACTTTTTAATGAATTTTAAATGGATGTGAAGAGTCTGACCAACTCTTTTCTTCCGGTGGTGGAGAAGCAATGACATTTTCTTCTCATAAGGTATTTTGAGGTGGGATATAAATTAGATGAAATGCAGGATTTGTCCGACAAAGGAATGATGGGAGACTGAAGGACAAAGAAGGGTTGGAGAACACACAAAAAGGGGAATGTGATTTGTTTGTCTACAAAGACGACAGGTACAAAGTATCCACATGTACTCCCCTATAGAAAGCATGAGATTATTGAAACAGGTAAAAATAGTCTTGTAAAAGAATAAAATCACAGCAATAACAAAGCAAACAAACAAAAAAATCAACTAAACAACCTTTTGCTGGGAAACTATCCAGATAATTAGGTTTCATATGTAAACAATGTATTAAGTGAATCTGGATTATTCTGTACAGTTGGTTTTAAATATGATTGTTTGTCTTTCTTCCTGCTCAGGTGTCTGTCTGGACAAGTGTATGACACACACTTACAGGAATCGTTGCTAAGGTAAAAAACACGTTAGGAATGTGAGTCTGAATTATAAGGGTTCAGGTAGCCACAGAATTTTATCCTGGTTTTGTCAGACAGACCTGGTAGCTTGTGACTGCCATGTCACATGCAGCTGAACCTGTCATGTGAGTAGGGATAGGTGTGAGCTCCAGGCAGCCCATTTCACTCCTTTTCCCCCCAGGTCTGTAGGGGAAGATGGATCCTTCCAGATCTGAGGCAGAGTAAGCATCATCATACAAGCAGTAGCTAATTACTAAAGGGAAAAGCAGGTTGTGCTAAAGGAAGAGCTCAAGCCAGGTGTCCTGGGCTGTAGTCTGTCATGTTTGTAGATTTATCACCAAGAAAGCTGGAGAGAGAAGCTGGGGATATATAGCTCAGTTTAACTTTATTTAGAAAAAGACAGCTACAGTGGTTGTGTGCGGAAAAGATCAAAGATGTAAGTATGAAAACTGAAGTAATTGAAAAGAGGGGAAACCAAGGCTCACGAATCTATGACTGGCCTGCTGATTTGTGTATTTCCTTTCACTGTACAGCTGTAGAAACTTTCAAAGCTTTGAGGCCTCAGTATGAGGCCAGGTTTCATTTTCCTCCTGTATTCAGTCTGTGAGAGGAAGAAGC
The DNA here is from genome assembly GCA_013400335.1 of Eurystomus gularis. Lineage (NCBI taxonomy): Eukaryota > Metazoa > Chordata > Aves > Coraciiformes > Coraciidae > Eurystomus > Eurystomus gularis. Next base: position 60,258 of record VZZY01012133.1, on the reverse strand, counting down.
CGTGGTCCACCCTCTATTGTGACCCTCAGCAAGGTCTGGCCAACAGGATAATAGGATCTGCAGGGTAATAGGACAAATCACAGCTCCTACTCACCCACTTTCCTGAAGGACTGACTTTAGATGGTGCTAACTGTTTCTGCCCACATTTGGTAGTCACCAGAAGAGGCATCCAACGTCTTTGTTTGATGTCTCTCTTTCTTTGTTTCTTGTGCTTGGATCAGAAAGAAGCAGCCAAGGAGGGGATTTCCTAAGAAGAAGGTATGTATTCCTTTTGCAAAGGTATGCTGGTGCACATGGCACTTTTACTTGCTTTCCTTCTAAGCTCCTCATGTGACTAATACAGTTAGGAATCATCTAACCCTTACTCTGTAGGGTCTTTGGTTCTTTGAATGTCTTTGATTCTCCCGTTCTGCATGTAACACAATGTATTTCTGATTTCGATGCTCCCAATACTTCTGTTGCAGAAATAAACATAAATAATAATTGCAGCAATTTGTCTCCAATAAATTACTCTTTTAAAAGTAAAATATGTGTTCATTTCAAAGAGTTTCTTATTATACAAATATGGCACCTGTTTTCAGCTAAGAGCATGATCACAAATGCTGTGATTCACGGAGCAGAGCAGAGACTCGGGAAGTTAATAAAATGTGTTGATTGCTTTATGAAGAAGTTGCAAGCTTATGAATCCTTAACGCTGTGCAATTAGTGACTACCAGTGAAACAAACCCTCCTCAGGACATCAGCAAATCCATGAATTTCAATAAAGCAACAACTAAACCAATTAACAAGTGAACACAAAATCAATTATTGTGAAACAGACTAGAACAAAACAATGACAAATATTAGTTTTAAAACAAGTACAGAAAAAAAACAAATTAGCATTTCAAATGTAAGTAGTAACAATTCACATATATTAATATATATAAGAATGATATATCTCATACAAAGATTAACGTGTGCACATAAAACATGTCTAAAAATACAGCATTTCAAACGAAACCCACAACCAGTCCTACCTATATACATTAGAAGATGATTGCTCTTTGATCTTCTTAGGTAAAACAAAAGATCTTAAACTTGTGCCTTAAACCAAAGAAATACTAGTAAGAGGAATATAATTAGACATTGAAAAAATGTTTTCTTTATCTTGTAAGTGTTTAAATTTTATATTTTTCATAACAGCAGCCCAACTGACAAACAGAGGAAGCCAGTCACGAGAGTATATGGTGTACTGCAGAGATCATAATCCTTCCTCAAAGGATAGCACACAGAAGCTTGCTGGTTTTTTAGTTTTTATAATGAGGGGTTTCACAGCTATGTCCCATGTATGCAGCCACTGAACATCCGAGTATATGATGTCACTTACTCAGCATATATACAATCTTGCTCTAGCTCAGCATATATACAATCTTGCTCTTGAGAATGATGTCAGAGGACTCGTTGTCCATGGCAAAGCTGCTGTGACTTCACAGAAACGAGTTCTTTTAGATGCCTGATAATTAGGGAGCTAATAGAGACATCCAGAGACTCACAGCTTTATATCAGATTGCTCCTGTTGATTACGTTTCAAAGGCTAGATGGCAGCATTGTCAACTCATTATTTTTATAATCTTTCCTGATATTTTGTATTTTCCTTAAAATGCCAGCTGTCAGAAAATCTCAGTGTTTCTTTAAAGCTATGTTATTAGTGGTCTGATTGTCAGAAACATGGCTGGAGCTCAAAAAACAGAGATGATAAAACTGGGGAGATGAGAATCTAAGGACAATTTTATGCAGCCAGCAATTAATAGCATAATTTAAATCACTGAATAAATCACTTACAACACTGATCAAAATGATAATATGAACAAAAGAATCCTCCAGTTCTCTCAGAAATAAGAAATATAGCCGGGTGTAGGTGGAAAAAGCATTTCCGTCTTATTCTTGGTATTAACAGTTATTTTTAGGATGTCAACTAGAGACACTCAGCTTAGACTTCCAAAAAGCTTTATCAACTTATCTGTTCTTATCCTTTCTCCACTTTGCCCTGTTGTCATTTTATAGAAGATCCTCAAGTCAGAGATCATTTATTTTTATATCCCTTCCAAATGCCAGATACAACTTCAATGTGAAATAAATAAATAATCACAGTATTAATGTCAAGTATTCGTTAAAAACACTATCACAACAACCTTCCAAGAGTAAATTTTTTTATATTCCTAATCAGTTATAAAATATTCATTTGTTGTTGAGCCTGTAACTGCAGTTAATTTGTCAGTAATTACACGAAGAGAGTTACTAAAATTACAGAGAGTTTAAATACTTATGCAGCTACCAAACCCATGCTTGGATTAAGAGATAGCCACTACTTAATATATTTTAGCTTTCAGTTGAATATCTCATTTACATCACATTACCTGTATTTTTCAACTTCTTTAAATGGCATTAACCTTTCTTATACTCACATTAAATTTCTTCACTTATTTCAAATGCATGAAACTGATTACGTGGTAAAATCATTCATGGTATAATTTATTGATATAAACTCTAAGTAAGACTGTTCAGCCTTGCTCAAATTTACTGTAGAAGAACAGAAGAATAATTCTGCTCAATCTTATGGTGGAATTCTAACTAGTCTATATTCTCTTTGAATATGCTTTGGAATATTTTCAAACACAAAGGATTTTTGCTGCTTTTTCATATTCAACTTTCAACTGCAGAATGTGTATTTCATCCTTTGTACAATTACTCTAGGATTTTACTTTTTAGTCTTCAGCTTGTAGACACATAAAACCACATGCAAGCAAGGAGTGGATCCTAGTATAATTTAAACCTATTATGTATTCATTTCACTAAAATACTTTCTCAAAGATCCATGGGCTAAGCATGTACAGGCACTACTAAACAGAAACATGATCTCTCAATGATCTCTCTTTATGAAGAAATTAAATTGAGTAAACTTTTGGTTCTGGCTACTTTTAATGTAATTTAGTGCAAACACTTGGTACAACTGCTTTTCTTTAAAAACATACTGTGTATGTTTTCTGTACGGAATATGGAATGCCAAGGATTTTGACAGTTGGCAAGATATTTATGCTTAGAAAAAGTTTTTCTTCAGAAAATGTAGTTTTCATTATATACAAGTAAACACACAAACTAATATATGCTTATATGTAGGTATATATAACTTTTTTTAATCTTACTTTTGTTCACAGACTTAGATTTCATATCAGGCAGATGTAAATGGCAGATCTAATTTCAAGATGTTCTGACCAAATGGTTCCATTTTTTAATTGTTTACTATGCTCTTTTGAATCATCTGACAAAACAATAAACTATATCACCCTATCAGTAAATCACACTATGGATGCTGGTCTTATAGACCAAACTGTAACAGAGTAAATACATCCCTATAGTGAAATTTAAATTTTCCCTTGATTAAATTTTTTGGCACATTGTGAAAGGCACAGTATTCTGAATGAATGCTGTGAATTTTGGAAAATGTTAGAACAATGCATAGATTTTAGGTGCAGGTTTTCGTAAGAGAGTGATGTTTTTCTTAGTGCAGCTGAGATAAGGGGCAACAAAAATATTATAATTGTAGTAAATTCATTCATAAAATATCTCTTATAAAGATGGGTGTAAGCTACAAATCATCATGTTCAGTTGCCTGGTTTAATGTAGAAGTAAAGAAAGAATTGTTAGATTTGATTTTAACCTGCATAAAAGCAGATATGTAAGGTATTAGACATTTTTCCCCCACACGTAATTAACTTTACCTAGTTTGAAATATAAATGTATGCTATACAGAAAAAAAAGAAAAGAAAAAAGTGAAAATCTAAATAAATTTTCAGTTAAACTTTGGATCCTCTGTGCCTAATGGATTATTGGAAATGAGACTCGAAGTTGTTTGTTCAACCTGTTTACCTAATTTTTCTTTAAAAGAGAAAAAAAAGTGCGGCTCAGTGAAATAAAAGTGTCCTGAGCCAGACTCCTCTCCATTCTCAAACAGCACTCTGGAAATCTTCCTAGAAATCTAATTTCAGATTAATGCAATATCCCACCTAATGACTTCCAGCTATTGTATGCTAAAACAATGTTGAGGTTACTCTGGACTCAACTTCTGGAGGGCACCCAGCCTGGAAAAGGCAGACATCTCCCTTACTGTGTCTTTTTGCCCTTCGGTGTAACAAGCACTGTGTGTTTCAGTTAAAGATATATACTACTACACTTAATCTGAGGTGGATTTTAGAATTTTTCATCTGCTACCTCAAAAAGCTCTCTGCTGAGCCAGCCACTAAATATCAGCCACCCAAACCCAAGCACGCACCAGGGAGCAGCAGGGCCAGCTACACTGTAGGGTTCAGGGAGTGGGAAGTAGGGAGCTGGGGGTGGTAGCAGGGCTGGCAGGGCAGTGCCCTCACCTACACAGGGTGCAGCCCCATGATACCCCCACAAGAAGAGCAGAACAGGTGTGGTGATTTTATTCAGGACCCCCCACAGCACAGACCACCAGGCAGGACCACAGTGATGGGGCAAGTCACTAGGTCAAGTCATGAGACCAGGATCAGGAGGGCACAATGATTAGAACAGATACAGCTACAGTCCTACTCAGGCAATGATCAAGTGCAAGAGCCTGACCTTAAATGAGCAAAAAGGAGCAGGGAGAAAGGAGGGAGGTGGTCTTTGAGCCCCACAAGACAGCTGTTCCCAGGCAGCCCAGGTGTATGCAACCACACACCAGAGAGCTAGCCTGCAGCATTGGTAGCTGAAATCAGGGCCTTGACAGTATTAGTGGTATTGAAAAGCATTCAGTTCAACAGATGTACTATAATACCTGCAGACCTCTAACATCAGAATGAATAATTATGAAAAAAAAATATCTCAGGAGCTAATGATGTAAAGGCTACGTAATGAGATATGTTACAAGGAGTAATAACAATAGAATTTTTTTTATGATAATGGACATTCAGTTAAAAGATAATATATAAGGAAGAAATCATTACCACTTTAGCCAACTCAGTGCAACAACTATGCCCTTATAAAAGACGTCATCAAGCCTGCACAGTGCTATCAGCTATCAGACCTATAGGAAAGACACATACCTTTCTTTCTTGGAGATGGAGTGTAATGAGGCCCATGTATTGTTAAATACAAGTAGTCCATTGTACTGCCTGTGATTCTGATCACTCCTGAGACAAATACAAAGATCAGTAAAAGTCTTGCAAGAGATAAAAGGAAGAAAAGCACATGGAACCTGAATATCATCATCAACAGCCTAATAGGACATTAAGAGGTTTCAAGTTTTTATTTTATACTTTAAACCAATGGGATTTTTAAGCAGCACATAGAGATTGCTCACGGGCTTCAGCTTCATTGCATGTGCCACTTAGGCACCATGGGGCAAAACAATTCAGAGGATGCTGCTGGGAACATCTTAGCATTAGAAGAAGAGTATATCGTAACCTAACTCTCACGGCTCCCTCAGAGTCTGGTTTCTTGTGCCAGTGGCAATTTGCCTCAATAAAATGGGTGAAAGACCTGTGGGATTTGGTCTCATTCTCCTCTGTAGCTGTCATTTTCCAATCCAGTGTGAGTCATCATAATGTCTCCCAAAACCTGTTACACTTCATATACCCCGAGGAAATGCATATTAAGACTGTTATTTTTAACTATATTCTCAGGTCTCAGGAAGATATTGATTTAATTTTATGCTCTTTTCCTCCCCTCCCTCAATTTCCACTAAGCACAGCTTCTATTTTCCCTCCATATTTTAAAATTCTAGCTTGCTTGCTTGAAGCTGAAGTGAAGAGTTTGGACAACGAAGCTTTCCTTCCTTTCTTCCTCCAACTTTCATTTGAAAAGACAAAAAAGAATAGATTCTGCACTTGATAAAAATAATATTTTGACAATCTTGAACGCACAGGAGTTTGCTGGATGTTATATGAGGTTTAATCATTACCTGTAAATAGTCACAAATGAAGCAAAATAAGCAAACATGGATTGATACTGGGAAGACTTGGAAATCCTGAGGGTGATCTACTGTTTGACAATGCATTACCTCTCTGTTTGTAGTCAGAGACCAGAAGTCATTTACTATTACTTGAAAGCATGTATGTGCTACCTACAATTTTTGCTTTTGATTTCTGTGGTCATAATACGTATAAATAGCTAAGCTTAAACCATAGTTTTACACATGAAAGATTACCTTCTAAGTGTATCTAAGTCATCAAATTACAACACTTTAGTAAGCATCTAAACAGAAACTTCTCCAAAAATGTAAAAAAACCCAATTTGCCATTGCTAAAGCTTGCTTTTATTTTTTTTTTTTCCTACTCTGACAAACATTTCCTGCTTCCGTGGACTACTTGCGTGAGGTGTCCAAAGACAAGCTTTTGACTATCATTTCACTGATGTTGGAGGTAATCTGCTCATTTTGGAGCTTCTCATTGCTACCTTGGCACATCTGTTCAGTTGTTTCCTTCAAGAGCAGCCTTTTTCTCTGAGAAGAAAATGTTCCTTCCTTGTAAGGAGATTCATACTTTTTTCTCAAACAGAACATGTCAATATTAATTTGAGCATGGGATTGAAAATGGATTTGAAGCCTCTTGAAATCCTATTAAGTTGGCAAGTGCTTTCTATCTCAAGATTAGACAAATATTCACTTATCTTCTCAGTATAATTGATATTTTAACAATATTTATTATTAAAATAGAATATTCATAATTACATATTCAGGTGTTTATCTGCTGGTTGGATTGAAATATCTGAATACACATATTTCTTCAGAAGAAATTAGGCATATATGCAGAGAGAAGACAATAGCCCAATTCCTTTTACAAAATTGCATCGGTATAGCTTTGAACTTTCCTTGTATTTTCCAAAATGCTAAGGAAATGATAACATTTCAGTGATCTACTAGTATCGCTTCTCACTTTAGAAGCTCTTAACAGTTCCTCTGCATGCAGCAGTTTGAATTTCTTGATGGCTAGCTGGCATGTTTTTGGCATTACTGCAGAAGCTTGATTCATTCAGGAGCCTAATAAGCACTGGGGCTTTACAATGAAGAATGGAATTATCAAGCAAGCTGAATAAGATCTGCAGACAATTTAGTTCAGTCTTACATTACTCCAAAAAAAAAGGGAGCCTAGAGCAGACCTAATTTACAATTTCCAAACTATAAGTAAATTTACCAAGCAGAACAGATCAGACAAGACAGAGAAAGAACAAGTGGGTCCTGGTAAAAAAGGCACCTATTTGTACCTTGTAAAAATAACCCAAGTTATGAAGATGTAATAATAGGATAGAAAGCTGGTTTTATTTCTATGAATGTGTCACATCAAAAAGAAGGAGAAGGTTCAGTGGAGTCTATGGGGTGGTTTGTATACCTCACATTAGACGTGTGGTAACCATATGGTGTAATATGGGCAAGAAAAGCCTTGAAAACATGTTTGCCTAATTTTTAAAGCATGGTTTTGCACTGAAAGAAATCTTATTAGGTAGTAATCATGGCATTATTTTTCCTGTGCATTTAACTGCAGCAAATAACAGAATCAGAGAATTGTAGTGGTTGGAAGGGACCTCTGGAGATCATCTAGTCCAAGCCTCCTGCCAAAGCAGGGTCACCTAGGGTAGGTTACACAGGAACGTGCCCAGAAGGGTTTTGAAAATCTCCAGAGAAGGAGACTCCACAACCACTCTGGGCAGCCTGTGCCAGGCTCCATCACTCTCACAGTAAAGAAGTTTCTCCTTATGTTGAGGTGGAACCTACTTTGTTCCAGTTTGTGCCCATTGCCCTTTGCCCTATCACTAGGTACCACTGAAAAGAGAGTGGCCCCATCCTCTTGACACCCACCCTTCAGATATTTATAAACTTTGATCAGATCTCCTCGCAGCCTTCTCTTCTCCAGGCTAAACAGCCCCAGGTCTCTCAGCCTTTCCTCATAAGAGAGGTGTTCCAGTCCCTTAATCATCCTTGAAGCCCTCCACTGGACTCTTTCCAGTAGTTCCCTGTCCCTCTTGAACTAGGTAGCCCAGAATTGGGCGCAGTGCTCCAGATGTGGCCTCACCAGAGGAGAGCAGAGGGGGAGGAGAACCTCCCCCTATCTGCTGGTCACACTCTTCTTCATGCACCCCAGGAGACCATTGGCCTTCTTGGCCACAAAAGCACGTGCTTTCTATAAAAACATGTTTTACAGAATAGCTTGCCTTTTGTTGGTTGATTTGTGTTTTTTTCCTCATTGGCAGTGTAAATACAAGGAAGGGAAACTTTCCTCACTTGCAATCATTTTTCTTTATCATTAGTCAAGATTCTGCCTTAGGTCTTTCAAAATAATTCTGACAAGGCAGCAGTGGCTAGAACAGAAACCAGCTTGTTCTTATTTTCTGTGCTTTACTAGTTCCACATTACAGTGGGAGATGTTCGGCATTACTTCTTTTCTCAAAAGGAAATCTAACTCCTTCAAATCGAACAGGGCTTGGAGAGAAAAGCCAGGAGTCTTGCACAGCTTAGCACACATCTGACCCAGCATCAAAACATAAAATTGAGTTTCTGATCAATTAGTACCTAGCTCAAAAGTCTTTTTGTGGTTAACCCAAAAAGGAGAAACATTACTACAAAGTGTGCTGTTATTAAAACTACTTAATTGGTTTTTATTCATACAAATGGACAAAGAGCACTGGGAATCCTGAAACTAAGACACTGAAGACTTAAATATACATCTCCTTATATCTCAAGCATGTGAGGTCTTACATTAGACTTGGTTTTTCCTATTGGAATGAACATTAGTAAAGTTCTCTTGTTCACAAAACAGAGGAGCTTGCCTCTAAATCAGTACCCATTTGAATGGGTGCACAAAACAGATGCACACATAGAACATTTTGGAAATCTTATTTCTAGATACCAAAAAATTCCAACTAGCAGTTCAGAAGTAACAGTGACTGCAGTTGATGTCACTTTTATAAACAACAGGTCAGTCCTGAAATTCAAAATGTCAAATTGCTGAATCTGGTGTTAATTGTGAATTTCTCAGATTTCTAGACACCAAAAAACATGCGCCTATTATGCTCAGAAGCAAAAAGCTCAGCATACAATTATGATCACTGAAGAACACTGCGGTGATTCACAGCTACTCCTGTTTACTTTTGCTCACTGTCTGCTAAAAACATTAAGAAAATCTAAACCAAACTGGCTGACACTGGAAAGGGAAAATTCAGTCCTCCATCTCAGTCCTCTGAAAATGATTTAACATAGCATGCAGGTTTAAATATGATAAAAAATGATGGCTTAATCTTTGAGACATTTTGCCATGTGCACTAAACCTGGGATTACCCACTGCAGAACTGAAGTCTGAGTTCTTTGACAGGAGAAAGCATCTAGCTCCTCACCTGCTTCAAGATTAATAATATCACTCCAACGAGATTAGAGCCATTACTCTTCCTGATCTGATCCAAATGGTACAAATGGGATTTTAAAGACAGTGTCTACTGAAAGATCCAGCAGAATGATGAGGTGTGCAGAATAGCTACCATGAGGAATCAGCAGTGATAGACTGTCAGTGCTATAAAGAAGATACCCTATTAGGTTTAGCTATTAGCCCAGAAGAAGATTATAGTCATAGATCCTGACCTTTAATTAAATGGACAGCACAAAGAGAGAGAAAGATAAACAGACTTGTGCAAAAAAAGTGTCAACTTTTACTGACTTGGTAGCAAGTCTGTGAAGTGGAAAAGGAACAGTGACCAGTGGGAGATTTTATAGATGGCTTTTTCTCTTTTTTGGTGAAGAGGTGAAAAGTTGTGATGACAGAGAGGAGAAGAGAGGGGATGGGAGGGGACGGGAGGGGAGGAGAGGGAAGGGAAGGGAAGGGAAGGGAAGGGAAGGGAAGGGAAGGGAAAGGAAGGGAAGGGAAGCCATTGTTTAAATTGGAGCAGCATATATTTTGAAGGTGTCTGGTTTTACTCTGTAGAGAACTGATTCATTTGCTGCTGAATATGAATGAACATCAAAAAGCTTTGGCATTCACTTGTCCTGTACAAGATCCTGTCCAACCTGCTCTAGGTGAAAGGTCTGGATCAGATGATCTCCAGAGATCTCTTCCAACTCCTGCTACTTAGTGATTCTCTGATTCTGTGAATGCCAATTCCCTTGGGTCACAGTATGGCAGGATAGTAATGCTCATCATCTTCTTACCTCACTTTTTCTAAATCCTGAAAAGATACACAATGAGAAAAAGTGTTGGTGACTTCTGAAAGTGACATGAAGAAAATATATTTGCCTGTGTGCTTGGGGTAAATTGATTTCTTAAACTTTCATTATCCAAGAACATTCCCATAAAGTAACACAATTTTGGATTTAGTTCTAAGATACTCATGCTTATTCAGAGTAAGCTATACCTCACATCATGATCAATTCTAAAATAATGTTATTCTTGCAGAACAAGCCCATGTAAGCATGAGCAGTACACAGCACAAGCTAATCTGTCAATTATTTGCAAACAATCTGACAAGTTCTAATAATCAGTCACTTCCTGAGAAAAAACAAAACTGTTTCATATAATAACACTTAAAATCATGATAGACTCAGGTTCTACTTGCTCTTAATCTGATCATGTCCATGCAGAGAAGCTAGAATTTTCAAAATCTGGAATTCTTAATTGTTATTTATTTTTCCAGTGTTCCCATACCTGCACTATAAAAGTTGCAATGTATAAAAGAGCTAAGATTCAGCTAAGACTGAGAACCTTAAAAGTGAAAAGACTAGAAACAAGACTGTTTCAGTGAACTCTAAGACCATGGTTTGCATACACAATAGGAAAAAGATATAGCTGCTATTATGGTTGATAGGTAATGAACCTTCCCAGCTGATTTAAAATGAGTTCTACAAAAACTAAAAAAACCCACCTAAACAAAACCAAATTATACACATTTATGGCAGGTCTAATTGCACTTATCAAGCATGTTTTGTTTACTGTTTTATATTTATCAGGAAAGTCTAATGTAATTCAGTGTAACACATCTGAACTATTTGAATTTGAGATTTCCCAGGCATTGTGAGGGAACCGAGTGTTTCAAAAATGATTCATAGCGAAGTAATAGGATGTTTCTTTTCCAACAAAACAAGGAACTGCTACTGGAATTTTCTACTACATCTAACAAGACCTAGTAAATGGTGAATTATTGTATTGCTGGGTTCAGCTGTAACAACACATGGTGCAGTGAATGGTACCTCTTGTTCTGCATGTAGAGTCATGCTACTCTAGCAAATTGTAGGGGTCAGTCCTGTAGCTCCAGCTGTAGTACCCAATGCTTTTATCAACTGAAGACTCAATTTTCAATTCCAGGTCTTGATCAAGATGGCAGTTGTCACAAAATACAACTGCTATTACAGTAACCTAGTGACTTTCATCTGAATAAGAAAACATTTGTGGAGTTTGAAATGAAATAACAACAAAGATATGTGATATAATAATTTAATGGAATGTGTTTTCACCTTTGGAGGCCTAACTGCAACTCCTGAACTGGTCAACTGAATCATCCATTATAATAAGTTCCTCATCATTCATTTCATTTATTTTTCAGTGAATAGTAGCTTTGTTCAAAAAATTGTAACATACTGTCAGCCTTTACATAACAGATCAGAGGTCTGGAATAACAGAAACACTATTAAGGATAAAGATATTTTAATATCTAGGTGGATTGGCAAAATATTTGTCTGAAATGTTCACTCTTCCAAATGTTTCACTTTAGTATGTATCAAATATACATATGCATGTCCTCCTTCACATGCTGTCAAATGATACTGATGGGCAGTTCCAATTTTTTGTGGTTAAAAGTGATTATTAATAAGTGTTTTAAGAATGAACAAAATTTCAAATCATGTTGAACAGAAATTTGAGTTTTGAAAAGAATTATATTTTAAAACCATAGAACCCTCCACACATATAATTACTTTTAAACTAGCCCCAAATAAAAGAAAATTGTTCAAGAAGACTACAAAGACAGGAATGATGTGTTTGAAATACAAGAATCTACCCATGCAAACCCTTACGTGAATAGTCACATTGGCCTTTATCAAAGTACTCACACAAGGAAAGCTTCGCAAGATCAAGCTACTATCTCGCTGACTATCCTTAAAATCAAGGACATTCAAGAAATGAGAGACACAGAACAATGATTCCACAGTATTAAACATTAAATCAATGGTCAAATATTAAATGGAGGATTACAGAAAATGACTAAGATGCATTGCTCTTAATTGTGTAAGTTATGGAACCAATTGCTGGTTTCATTTGCAAAAGGGAAATAATTTACAAGGTTAATTGCAGTGTCACCTCACAGTCCTGAGTTCTTTTTCATGTTGTGCAAAGCAATCATGAGCAGATGGACAAGAAGAACATCTGGCAGAGAGAAGCGGGATCAACGCTGCTGACAGTCTTGACTGATTTCCTTCGGTGTGCACACAAAATAGTTGGTGACAGAGAGAGGAGTCAGAAGTAAAGCTCCAAGCTTAAAGTGAATCTTTGCTGATGTTATTAGGGACCAAATCTACTTCTGTAGCCCTCCCTGTCAAAGTCTGGAAGACCTTCAATATCTTCCCCAAAATGTGGTGATAATTGGCTTTCGTACAATGTGTCCTTAAAATGAGTGACACTCTCATACAATTTTCTTCATTCACATTTGATTTGATCTCTAAAACTACCAGGCTCCAATTTAAGCTTCATTTGTGGAAAGGTGTACCTGTAAACCAACTGTAAGGGCCTTCCTTTTCATCCACATATCACTGTGTCAAAATATGGTAGATCCTATGAACCATAGGTCTGCAAAACACATCCAAGACTGCTAAAGCAAACTTGTAGGAGGTACAATATTATACCACAAGTTCTTTCAATTATTTAGCATTACTTTTTAAACTCTTCTTTTAATGTTGTTGTAAAATAGAGACTTAGCTGATGTCATTTCAAAACCACTCTCCAATAACTTGGTGGGGTTGTGGCAATGAGAGAGGGTCCCTGATTTTCATAAAAGAACAAGTGTAACACCTGTCTTCAACAAAAGACAGAATAAAGTTCTGGGAGTTACAGACTAGACAGCCGCACCTAAGGCTAAGTGGAAACCTATAGCACAGAATTCCGATGGGGAAATAATATTTTATCAGTTGAATTATCTTTTGTCATAAAATGACTAAATCCATGGGCAAGGGGAAGGCAGTGGGTACCATATATCTTGCTTTTAACAATGTTTTCAACATGGCAGGAAGATAGTGCTCAGAGTGACCTTGATAAATTTGAGGAATTGTCCAAGAGAAACCGGATATTCAACATGGAGAAATGTAATGACCAGCCTGCAACCTAGAATGGAAGAACCCCAGGCACTGGCACAGGCTTGACACCTGTACTGCACTGTCAGAGAAGGACCCAGGAGTTCTGATGAATAGAATGTTGAACATGAGTCAGCAGTGTGTCATTGTGAGTAGTAACTACATAAACAGCTGGTGGATCAAAGGAAGTGAGTGTTTCCCTCTACCTGGCATTTGAGGTTGCATCTGGAATACTGCGAACAGCTGTGGACACAGGAAAGATTTCAACAGCCTGGAAAGAGTCTGGTGGCAGGTTCCTAAAAAGCTTAGGTAACTGAAGCATATAGCATAGAAGGAGAGACTGAAAATATGGTTTGTTTTACTTGGAGAAGGCTAACAGGGGACCTCTTTGCTGGTTTTCATTCCCGGCAGTGAGGTTATAGAGAAGATGGAGCCGGAACCTTCTCAGAGATGCACAACTAAAGGAAAAGAGGAAACAGTCACAAGCTGCAACAAAAAAAACTTTTTAGTCATAAAGAAAAATTAAAAATCTTTAGCACAAAATTAGTCAAGTACGGGTTGCCCAGCAATGCTGTAGAGCCTCTATTTTTTCAGATTTTCAAAGCACGAGTAGAAAAGACCATGATAAACTTTACTGAAGTAAGCCTTGCTTGAAAAACGAAGTTGGTACAGAAGTTTTGAAGACTTTTCCAAATTTTCTATGATTTGAATGTCGGATTCTATAAGGCAGAGTCCATTCTATTTATATGAGTAGCTCAGACATCCTGACACTTAAAGAACAGAGGAGAAACTATTGAGATCTAGGGATCTTATTCCAGAATTTGTGAAATGGACAGACTTGATGATGATGATGATGACATAAAAAAGCAACGAGGGAATGGTGTTGAGGATGGAGTTTACTACTCAGAAAAAGAAGAGCAGGACACCTGTAATTAAGGAAGAATTTTGAAACTTTTTCACCTCCCTGTCTTCCTAACTCACTGAAAATGTGTGACTTGCTGTGTTCCTGCATCAGACCAGCCAGTCTCTTACTATCTCCCACTATGAAATCAGGGCTGAGAGTGTCCATGTATGAGGAATCTCTGCTGTTATAACTAGAAAAATAACTGTTATAGAAGAGACTTAATTATTTGATTCTGATTTGCAACTGTAAGGAACTTGGGGAGTGATGGGGAGAGGTTACGTGCTTTAGAGATCATAGAATAATTCAGGTTAGAAGGGGCTTCAGAGAGTCTTTAGTTCAACCTCCTCTTCCAAGCATGGTCAATACTGAATTCAGACCAGATTGTTCAAGGTTTTGTTCACAAAGATCTTAAAAACCTCAAAGGATGGAGACTGCACAATGTCTCAGGGTAACGTTTTCCAAAGCTTAGTTTTCCTACCAGTGACAATTTTTTCCCTTGTAACCAATCAGAACACCACCTCTTAAAATTTATGACCAGCCCTGAGGCTGGATAGTTATGAGTAGCAAGGTGTGTGGGAGAGCATGGGCAAGTGCTTGGGTCAGTGGTCACCCCCTATGTTTTGGAATTTCACTCCTGAGCAAATGCAGAGCCCTGATAAACTAGTGAAGCACTTAGAGAAGGTGTGTTGTCAACCTGGCAACTCCCAGGAGACACAAATTACTGCAATGTGTTGGAGACTTGCCCATGCCTACCGTATCCTGCTCAGCACTATCCAGTACCCGACACCACCACCCGGAACACCATCCTGTGCCTGGAGAAACAAGTCCTGTGGCAACATTGTACCCCAGAGAGGACTGAGTCAGACAATGGGACTCATTTCCAGAACAACCTCATAGAAACCTGGGCAGAAGAGCACGGCATTGAGTGGATCTATTACATCTCCTACCACACACCAGCCTCTGGAAAAATTGAAAGGTACAAGGGACTGTTAAAAACTACACTGAAGGCAATGGGGGGTGGAACCTTCAAAAACCGGGACATGTATCTGGCAAAGGCCACCTGCTTGGTCAACACAAGAGAATCTGTGAACCGAGCTGGCCCTGCCCAGTCAAAACTTCCATGTACTGTAGACAGGGATAAAGTCCCTGTGATACACATGAGGAGTGGTTTGGGAAAAACGGTCTAGGTCAGTCCTGCCTCAGGCAAAGGCAAACGCATCCATGGGATTGCCTTTGCTCAGGGACCTGGGTGCACCTGGTGGGTGATGCAAGAGGATGGAGAAGTCCAGTATGTGCCTCAGGGGGACTTGATTTTGGGGGAGAACAGCCAGTGAACTGTATTGTATTTCTTTTTGATTGTTAAATGGCTGCGGGGCATGACATACATGGTATTGAATAAGGGGTGGATAATGTCCTGGTTCGGCCAGGACAGGGTTAGTTTGGTGCAGCTGGGCTATTCCATACCATGCTGACATCATGTCCTGGGGCCAGTTCTGGTTCCACGGTGTGACTCGTGTGCGCGCCGTCGCTCAGCTCGGCTCTGCTCGGCTCCATCCATTTGTCTGCATGATATCGCTCGTTCTGCACATTGTTTTTCTCACTGTTGTCATTGCTGTTGTTACTGCAATTTTTTCCTGTGTGTCATTGTATTAAATTCTTGCTATCTCAATCCTGGCTCTGTGTTTTCCCCGTCCCCCTTCCCCGGAACGGTGCTGGAGGGGACAGCGGCAGTGGCCACATGGCTCAGCTCCCGCCAGGGAATGAACCACTACACCCTCTCAGTGATACATTATGGCATTTGTATTTTGATATAGAGAGGTAAAAAACCCAGAAAATATAAGTCCTTCTTGAAGACAAAAACATGCATGGAATTGAACAGAAGGAGGCTGAGTCTTGGCAGCGTAATGGAAAAAATGTTGGAGTTGTTAATGGTTCCTAAGAACTCAGAAAAGCTTTATGGTAAAAGGAATTTCTACAGGAAAAAATGTGTTATAGCAAAATGGCCATTTGCTGACACCATGCCAGATCATAACAATTAAAATTAAGACAGTGTTCGAGTACTTTTTTCTTTATACCTAATATGCAAGGGAATGTAAAACAGTGGAAAGAGGACTCTGTTTAAGATAATGAATATCAGAATCCCCTCAGAAAAAAATGTAGCATTCTCTGAATATGAATAAGAAGGGAATTCTAAATTACGGGTAGAAAATACTGAAATACTAAGCAATATTTAAGGCACATAAAAATAGACAGACATACGTAAAATGTGCGTGCACATCTTCACAAATGTTCAGAACCCAAAAACTGAAAAGGTTAATAAAAATCCCAGGATTAAAATAAAAACAGAGGAGATTTTTCCAAAGGTTGATGGAAGCAAGATTATAAGTGAATAGGGAAGTAAAAATTATTTGTGACTAAGAGATAGTCACTTGGTGCCTTATGTTAACAAAGCTTCAAGTCATATGTGTGTAATGCATTGATGATATCACAAAAGACCCCACAAAATTAAGTTCTGTGTTGAAGAGGGGCAAGTACAGCGTTGGGGTTTTATTATAAGTCATCTAACATGGTAACAGTAAGTGTGAAAAGTAAGGGGCGTTTGAAAACATGTAAATGTACAAACCAGGGTATTTTGATTACTTTATGTGGACTGGGTCAATTATACAATGCACCATGGTGCAATAATAACATTTTTGACACCGTCAATGGGCATTTCTTGACCCAGCCAGCTGGAGACTTCAAGATCTGGGACAGTCTTTAATTATGTCTTGAGAACTGTTGAGATCACTATTCAAGATAAAACTGCCGAAGGGAAGTTCCGTAATAGGGGCAGTAAGGCAGGGAAATTCTAATCTTTATAGGGAAAAAAGAAAAAAAAAAAAAGGAAAAAAAAATCATGTAGCAAGTATCTGATTATAAAAGGAGATTGAAAAATGTAGAAGAAGAAAATGATAAGGCACAGACAAATTGCTGCCATAGAGGATCAGTGGAATAAACCACAAATTAAGCATGACTTTAAAAGAACTCAGTAAAAAAAATACGATCAAACTGAAGTCTTAGAAAATGATTAGAAGCACAGACACGCTTTAGAAAGAGAAAGCTGTGTCTTAATGGGGAAAACTTAAAAGAACAAACTTTGACAACTTAAAAGTATAATAAGGTGCATGAGAAAAGATTTTTATGGGCAGCTTCCTCTTCCCAACAATCTTTAAAATACCACAGAAGCATAAGCTGAAAGTATAAAGCACTAGATGAAGTGAAGCTTGTAAATTATGATGATATAAAAGGAAACCAGTCTTTGAAAGACTACTTAACATTTTTCATTAGTTTACACATAAGGATTTGGGGGAGTTCTCACACTGATGAGTTCTCTCTATACTTAAAATGATGAAGTGTGTAAAATTGAAATGTTGATAGAAAGAGTTTTACAACAAATTGCTAAACTTTATAGCAACAAGTTGCCAAGTATTTTTAAGAAATTCTAATGTAAGGTTAAAAAAATATCTTTATAGTATATAACCTGCTGTTTAACTTGGCTTTAGCATCAGGGGAATAGAAGTTAGTTTTTAAAAACAAGTTACATTTAAAAAGGCTACCATAGAGAAAGCAACAGATGATTGAGGTCCCCACAGAGGGAAAGCTGGAAAGATGGTGGTCATGACCATAAAATTATTAAGAGTCATAAAAGTATCAAAAGTGACTACAAAGTTCTAGGGGTAGTAGTTAAGGCATGGGGACCCAGATATCTCCTGAATCCTGCTGGTGAGGGGGATGGAGAGTGCTGGTGAGGAGAAAGGCACTAATGGAACGAGTTAATCAATGGCTGCAGAACTGGTGCTGGCAGCAGGGATGTAAGTTCTACAGCCATGTGACCCTGCTTGCAGATCAGTGTCTGCTTGGGAGAGATGGGTAGCACCTTGCTAAGCAGGGCAAAACTATTTTTACCAATAGGATGGCCGACCTCATTAGGAGGGCTTAAAACTAGGAATGATGAGAGAGGGAGAGGCCTGTGAGGGATTGCTGAGAAAAGGGCATGGGGTGTTGTGATGGGAAGGGAGCACAAAGTTAACAAAACAGGGCTTGGGTGGGGTGGCCTCCAGCACCTGCACATAGTCAAGGAGATGCCTACAAGGTACCACTGTGGACAAATCTCCCAAACCCTCTCCAGGAACTCAACATGCTGGGGTGCCCTGCTTAAGTACCTGTATACTAATGTACTCAGTTTGGGGAATAAAAATGATGCCTTAGAGATCTACATGCATTTGCAGAGCTATGATCTTGTTGGGGTCACGAATACACAGTGGGATGGCTTCCATAACTGGAGCATTGCAATGGAAGGAAACAGGCTCTATAGGAAGGTCAGGAAGGGGAGATGAGGAATGAGAGTGGTCCTTTATGTGAGAAAGCACCTGGAGTGCATGGAGCTCTCCCTGGGGATGGACAAGGAGCCAACAAAGAGTTTATGGATTAGGATTAAAGAGAGGACAGGCAAAGGTGACATGACAGTGGATGTCTGCTATAGGCCATCTGAACAGGAAAAACAAGGGAATGAGGCAGATAGACAAGGAGCAGCATCACATTTACAGGCCCTGGTCCTTATGAACCACCCAATACCTGTAGGAGGGGAAACACAGCAGGGCATTAGGAATCCAGGATGTTCTTGGAGCACATTGACAGTAACTTCTATCTCCAAGTGATTGAGGAGCCGATGAAAAGTGCTCTGTTGGACCTCATAATCACCAGAAATGAGAGGCTTGTTGGGGATGTGAAGATCAAAGGCAGTCTTGGCTGCCATGATCATGAGATAGTGGAGTTCAGGATCCTGAGGGCAGGGAGGAAGGTGAAAAGCAAGTTCACAACCCTGGATTTCTGGAGAGCAGTCTTTGGTCTCTTCAGAGATCTGCTTGGAAGAGACTCATAGGATATGGTTCTGAAAGGAAGGGGGAGCTCAAGAAAGCTTGTTAATATTCAAGGGTTACCTCCTCCAAACTCAGGAGAGCTCCATCCTAATGAATAAGAAGTCAGGAAAAAATGCCAGGAGGCCTATATGGATGAAAAGCAGCTCCCTAGACAAACTCTAACATAAAAAGGAAGTATACAGAGGGTGGAAGCAAGGACAGGTAACCTGGGAGGAATACAGAAATACTGAGCATTTAGGGGTGAGACTAAAGCCCAAATGGAATTGAATCTGGCCAGTCATGTCAAAGATAAGAAGGGGGCTTATTTAAGTACATAGGCAACAAAAGGAGAACTATGAAAAATGTGAGCCTATGCTCAGTAAGACAGGTTATCTGGTCACACAGGAAGTATAAAAGGAAGAAGTACTGAATGTCTTCTTTGCCTAAGTCTTTACTAGCAAGACTGGCCTTCAGGAATCCCAAGCCTCAGAGACTAGTGGATTGGTTGGAATAAAGAAAATGTACCTCTGGTGGAAGAGGATCAGGTCAGAGAATACTCAGGCAAACAGCATCTGGTTTAACAAGATGGTGGCTCACAGTGTAGACAGGTAGACTCTTCGCTGGGTAAAAACCAGCTGGGTGGCCAAGCCCAGAGGGTTGTGATGAATGGAGTCAAATTCGGTTGGCAGCTGGTCACAAGCGGGGTCCCCCAGGGCTCAGTTCTGGGGCCAGTCTTGTTTAATATCTTCTTTACTGATGACCTGGATGAGGGGATTGAGTGCGCCTTCAGTAAATTTGCAGATGACATGAAATTAAGTGGGTGTGTCGATCTGCTTGAGGGTGGGAAGGCTCTGCAGAGGGATCTGGACAGGCTGGAGCGATGGGCTGATGCCAGTTGTATGACGTTTAACAAAGCCAAGTGCCAGGTCCTGCACTTCAGTCACAACAACACCATGCAACCCTACAGGCTTGGGGAAGTGTGGCTGGAAAGCTGCCTATTGGAAAAGGACCTGGGCGTGCTGGTGGACAGCTGTCTGAACATGAGCCAGCAGCGTGCCCAGATGGCCAAGAAGGCCAACAGCATCCTGGCCTGTATCAGAAATGGTGTGACCAGGAGTACAGAGGTGATTGTGCCCCTGTACTCGGCACTCATGAGACTACACCTTGAGTACTGTGTCCAGTTTTGGGCGCCACAGTATAAGAAGGACATTGAGGTGCTGGAATGGGTGCAGAGAAGGGCAACAAAGCTGGTGAGGGGTCCGGACAATATGTCGTATGAGGAGCGTCTGAGAGAACTGAGATTGTTTGGCTTGGAGAAGATGAGGCTGAGAGAAGACCTCATTGCTTTCTACAACCACCTAAAAGGAGGTGTGGTGAGGCTGGTGTTGTTCTCTTCTCCCAAGTAACTAATAACAGGACAAGAGGTAATGGCCTCAAGTTGTGCCAGGGGAGGGTTAGATTGGATATTAGGAAGTTCTTTACTGAAAGAGTGGTGAGGCATTGGAACAGGCTGCCCAGGGAGGTGGTGGAGTCACCGTCCCTGGCGTGTTCAAAAAACGGGCAGATGATGTGGTGCTTCAAGACATGGTCTAGGGGTTAGAGAGATGTTGGATGAAGGTTGGACTAGGTCTTTTCCAACCTAAATGGTTCTATGATTCTATGATTCTATGAAAATGCCCACAGCCATTCACATAACCACCAACCTCTTCAGGCAGGCCAGAACTGCCTGAAAAAAATTGAACACTAATTCTTTGGATAGCAGTATCTCTGGAAGACGCCTACAGTCACTGCAGGATTGCCTTGTTTATGAACGTGATCTCTAGTGAAATCAAAGCAAATGCAAGAAGACATATCTGTTCATAAAGACAACCCTGATATGGCAGTAGCCAGTGGAACCAGGGCTAACATGCTTTATGAGTAATAGCCCTAAATCTAATCAGTTAAGCAGATTATAACCTTCAGTTTTTCATGACCTAAAAGGCTAAATCCTTCTCTCTCCAGTTTTAGTTTTGACAAACTAAATGTTATTTTTTGTGGGTATTTTCACTACAGCTTGTGATACCCAGTGCTACAGCAAGTAGCAAAATAAAATCCCGAAGATATAGCAGTACGTACCAAGCAGCACCAGCTTGTTAAGAGTGAAATCTGTTATAAGGAAAACACAATTTTGGAAGAGATTTTGTACAAAAGGTATGCTTGCTTCATTAATTTTGGGGCTACTGCCAAGAATCTGTTCAATGCAGAAAAACACTAGGAAGTAGGCTAGAGGATCTTTAGTGCTATACAGATGGGGGATTGACACCTTTGCTACTACATATTTACCAGCCTTTTCATATGTTTCATCCTAACAAAGATTTACCGAGATTTTTTGTCTGCCTATTTTTTCTATCATGATATAATGGGCTAAAAAAAGTGTCTTGCTTTCACAGAGCATAATCTTTGTCAGATTACCTATGACTTTGTAGCACACTGAGTTTTAATTCCACTTCACAGGGACTGTGTCATTCTTCCCTGGTTTGTCCAAGTCAATAAGTATTCTTACTAAACTGCCCAGGACTTTGCAGCCTCGATTAAATTAGGATGCCAAATGTTACACACACATAGTGAGTGATTAGATCCTTCCAGTAAATACAAGAACAGTTAAAGATTCATTGCTGTAGGTAGCATTGTGCTGAACAAGAGAATAGAGAACAATTACATAGCTTGTCAATAGGATGTATTCTAGTAAAAAAAGAGATATATCTATAAAAAATAGTTCAACTTCCCAGTAGAGGCCATTTTAAATGAAGAGGCCATTTTATGAAGCAGCCAGCAGCACAGACCAAATACTCTCATTTATGAAATGAAAATCTAAATATGGTGAGGACTTGTTTATTTTTTATAAAATGTGCTTACTTATCCAATTCAGAACAGGAGATTTAGACACTTTATACTTTGACATATCAACATAAAAATAATTTGCTAGTGGCAATCCACAAACATTTTCTTCCAAAGTTCTGGCAGCACAACAATTACAGTGACAAGTAATATGGTATTCTGGAGCCTTCTCAGAAAAAGAATTTCCACTCAGTGTCAAATGGACACTTGTCAAGCCGAGATGAATGTACATACTTAAAAGAATGTCGTCCATCTAGCTTGACAACTTCTGTAGGCTGAACAAATTCAATATGCTTCAGATATGATAGTTCAAGCAAATGTGTGAAGCACCATATGGGAGAAGTGAACACCTGCTGCAAGGTGTCACCCAGCAATATTGCATGTGTCTGATGGAAGATTGCTGACATAATTCATAGAAGGGACAGAGTTTGTCCCTTACAGATGAAGAAATGATGGTAATGTGACTCACAGGGGACATGAAAAAAGAGGAGATCCAAAATCTGTCACTTTTAATAATGTACCTCAACAACTGCTGTTGCCTTTTTTTTTTTTGCAAGGTGCTTTTTTAAGCACTGTCAGCTGCGTGGTCTTTTTTTGCCCTTTGGTTCACAGAGTTAGTTTGTGGGGATGAAGGACATCATTTTCCTATGGCATATGATCGGGCACTTCAGAAATTATATTGACGACTTCCCAGTACAGTCTTTCTTTTCCTTGCTTATATAGTCTCACTAAATTCAGGTCTATATGAAAAAGAACTGTCATGATAGAGAATGTAGGTGGATGCCCTATTTTGTGAATTATTTAGGGAAGGCTCTGTGTTTCTGGAAAGTAGTAGAAACATGACAAGCTCTCTGCACAATATGATAACATTGACTAAATTGCAAGTGTTATCTCACAAGAACATCAAAGATATTATAAACACACCTGAGGTCAAAGAAACATAGAGAGCATAGAGGTCTCTGGAAGGAGGAAGTAGAAGGAAGGCTAAATAATACTGTTCACAAGGGGTACCTTATGCTGAGAGGATGGCCAAAAAGGGAAAGTTGGCTGAGAAGCCCAAGATGTGCAGCACATTAAGTGGATAATTACTACTTCTGTAATTGTTACAGAGAAAAAGAAGATTACTATTTGCTAAAATAAGCAGGAAAAAGAGAAGTTTTTTAGCAGTGTTTTTGAGGAAGAACAGGCCAAAGAACCGTCCAGAATTTAGACTAACATCTGAACATTGTTTCTGTGTGATGGTTTATGGGAAGGATTTTTCTTTTTTTTTAGCTAAGCATATCAAGCTTGGTGAGAATTTATGAGTCCAAGTAGAGAAAAAAGCACAGACTGCAGGAAGATGACAAAGGCAAATGGCACTCTCACTATTCATTCCAGGTTTTGTTCTTTATTTAGTTAGATTTAGGTCATGAAAAAAAAAAGCTGTACATAAAGCTCTAGGCTCTCCTATTTAATCTTTCAATGGTATTCTACATGCAGCAGGATTAAAAAAACCCAAAAATTCAGCGTGAACAAATCAACTCAGGTTAGCTAGCCAGTGGATAACATAAAACTCAGTATTTTCACTAACTGTTTTCTCCTGAAAAATAGCGCTACCTCTCTCTGAAAAATCCTTATACACAAATGGCTTTGGCTGTGTTCCTGCACCATTCCTGAATTAAAACAAGTCATAGAGATCCAGGAGTACTTACAATGCATATCCTGCTGGCAGCGTGTATCCTGTTAGGGGACAGAGAAGTTCTTAGATAATCAGGTCTCTGACTTAGGACTAGAGAGAAAATGACCAGCAACTACAATTATTCAGCGGAGATCCCCCTAGACAAGCACTCTGCTTTGCCT
This sequence comes from Eurystomus gularis, assembly GCA_013400335.1. Classification (NCBI taxonomy): domain Eukaryota; kingdom Metazoa; phylum Chordata; class Aves; order Coraciiformes; family Coraciidae; genus Eurystomus; species Eurystomus gularis. The sequence goes on along the minus strand of VZZY01012133.1, from coordinate 36,443 downwards.
TTTGTCTTCTATGCATGGCTAACTTTAATCTGCAGTAATAAATTATGCATTGTAATAATCTAATGTTTAAAAGGCTTTAGACAACAGGGGCCAGATCTAAAAGCAAATTTAATGTAATTCTGCAACAGCTAGGTATCAGTGATACAAAGCTAACTCATACTCTATACTGTGATCACTGTCAAATGGCAACCAAGTACCAACAATCTAACGCCAAAACTCTGTCATTTAAAACTGATCAACAACGATTTTTATAAGGAAACTGTTTCATCTTGCCCTGCCATTTCCTAACTATTGCTACATTGACCACTTTTACCTGTTATACTGTATGACCATTTTCTTTAATTTCTTTTTCTTCTTCTTGAAAGACCCTAGATTAATTAATTCTCAGACTTTTTCATGCATGATTTTAAGTGTATTTGTATATATGCATATGTCTCTGTCAGAAGATATTACTGTGAGGTAAATACGCATGGCTGCTTAATTCCAGGAAAATAACCTATGCATCATCTGGCAAGGCATTAAGTGCACATAGGTTATTATGAACCCTGAAGCTACATTAATTTAGTAAAGTTTTCATAAATGTGTGGCTACATCAGCAAGGAAACTATGTCTTTCCCCTCTGTCTTCCTTTTGTTTTGTAATTGTATCCCTTCTGTATCTATGTAACAAAGAAGGTCCATTTATACAAAGAATGAAAAGGTGCAATGAGTCATCAAAGTAGGGTAATTTTATAAAGAAAAGGTTGTTCTGTAATAATTTGTTGCAAAGTTGGAAATAATTGAAAGCAATGTTCTAAACACTTTCCATAAATATGGCATTCTGGGTAAAGGAATTATTGTTATTTTGGAAATTAATCTAATTTTTGTCTGCACGTTGTCATTTATGTGAATAGAACTTGTCAGCTTGATTTGCTACAATGCCTGAATTGCTTGCTTAATCCTCAAAATATAAATAAAACATTTAATTGCTTTAGCTGGGAATGTTAACCTTTTCAGCACTGTGGAGTGTGCATGTCAGGAGCAAGCTTTATTATTGCCTTTACTCATTTCAAAATATGATCTCAATAAGGCTACCATAAAAATATGAAGGAGATAATCCTAGGTTGCCGGGAACAATACCACACTGAGATTGAGTCCCTTTCAGACCAAACTCACCCAGGAGACATGCAAAGAGGATGTGATTTTTGCAAGTCAGCTCCTTTAGTTATAGTGGTCCAATTGCAGAGGTCAAATTTACAGATAGAGGAAGATTATCAGATAATCCTAGGAGTCTGGGACTCCAAGGAGTCTGGGAGTTTTATATTAAGCTCTGTGTTTTGTGCTGTCCCTTAAACTGAAGCACAAAGAGGAATAATTCAGATACATAATTTGGATTAGTACTTCTAGTGGGAATGTTGTGCAGGTAGAAGCACTAAAGACTGAGATGGAATAAGTACTTCATGAAGCTTTTTGCTGGTAAGCAAGAAGCATCCAGCATGCTAGCCCTGCCCTCTGACAGAAAAACAGTAGAGATCTTCGGAGACTATTCTTCCTTCATGCTCAAGTAATTCTGAGAGCAGATAAATAAAAGATGGGGTGGAGCAACCATATTTTACACCGATATTCACAGTTGTTCAGCATCAGTAGAGATATTTTATTAGTACACTGGCAGCTGTTGCAGGCAAGTAGTAAATGAGAAGCAAAAAACTCAAGAGAGTTAGCAGTTGCACTACAGCTTAAGAAAACCTACAGGCTATCTAGACCTGTCAGTGAAAAATACTTCACTATGAGTAAAGTTTAACTTCTCTGAGAAGCAATAACGAAGTGTACAGCAAGCATGCTAGTGATACTTGAAATTTTGCTTTATGATAATATAGTCAGCAAAATCTATGATCTTATTTGATTATTTTCTCTTAAAGGAATTATCACGCGTAATCCAGATATGCAGTAGCAAACAAAAAAAGGTTGGTACACTTATGCAACTGCTTCTGTAGAATCTCTAAAGACTGCCCAAATATTAAGCAGGTTTCTTTTTCCTTTGCTTCTGGCCCTACTGCTCGAATAACTCCACATGTTTGTTCAAACATAGGAAATCGGTGTTAGTTCTGACTCAGGTAGTCCCAATTACACTCCATTTGATAGTACAAGGATTATTTTCTTGCAACAATCTATAAAAAACTAAATGCCTCTGACTGACTTTATTTCTCATTACATTTATGTTGCTGAATGGCACGAACTGTAATTTAGAATCATTTTTATGCAAGATTTCGCTACTAAAACCATGTGAAAAAAACATTACTGATGAATACTGCATACGAACGACTGTTTCATGGCTGGCCGGTAGTAACATTTCAAGAAAGACTGAGTTTAAAAACATTTGTAGCTGTAATGATAATATACGGCAGTGTAACTTTATTTTATCAACATTTTATTTTGTAAGAGAAGATGTTAAGGCTCTTTATGTGCAGACTTGGCTTTCAGAAACGATAAATTTCCCTATACTTTATTAATTTTACTTCTTTTCTGAATTACTTCCTGAACCAGAAACCTTACTCTACATGAGTTAGACTGTTAGAAAAATTCTGTGATCAGGTACATTGTAGTGTTTTTAGGCTAGCAAGTCATACTACCAGTTAAGTTTTCGTATATCTAGTGGAAATTACTTTCTCAAGTTCTACCTGAAGGTTGTAAGTGTGTAAACCACACACAAAGATAAAGGAAAATATTGTATAATCACTCTGCAAAACTCAGGCCAGCTCAATTTGTTTTATAATTTTATAACATGCTTATGGTATGGACCATAATGTTGAACTATTGGCTAGCCAGACCAATGGGAGGATGATTTTAATGATATGTTGCAATAGCACATAGCTCTTTAAAAGATGCCTATTAAAAACTTTATTTGTATCTTTCAGATCTAGAAATGCCTTGAAAATCTCATGGCACACAGTCAATTTTATTTGCTTTTAGGAGTAGTGTTTGTTATGTTTGTAACCTAAGGGAAGGTTAATTAAAGTCAAAAGAGACATCTTAAAAACAGGAAATATTACATCCACATACTTTATTCCTACTCAAAAAATTAGTGAGAGACAGTAAAGTGGGGGCTATCCTGGCAATGGCTGTGTTCTCAGTCTACAATGACTAAAGGTGCTTGCATGTGGCTTATTATCATGCAGATGATTTGGAGTGGCCTGGAGTAACATTCAAAGGAGTGCAGGAGCTGCAGTTCCTGGTTACCTCTTCTTGATCTTGTGATTCTTGCACTTGGAGGGTACAAATGCAGTAACACCCCCACTATTCCGTTTCTTTCCTTTTCCTCTTTGTAGATTGAAGCTGCAGACAGGTAAGGACTGGCTAGTGCTGGTCAGGGGGAAGCTCTTTCATGGAAGACAAGCTAGAGCCAAGGGTGACTACAGCACAAGTAGGGGTGATGCTCCCTCCAAAAAGGGCACCACCCCCAGGCACCTGAGTAGGACCAGCAGGACAGGACACCCGGCAATGACAGGTGCCACCAGCAGGGCAGTGACCATGAGACAGGAAGGAAGGGGTGAGCAGGTCCCAGCTCAGTGCAGGAAGGGCAGGCAGCAAGCCAGGAGCAGCCTGGTACAGCACTGGTCCCCGCTGGCCCATGGCATAGCTAGGGCTCAGGCCTGAGCTTCAGTGGGACTCCTCAGCAGGGGCACAGGAGTGGAGGTCCCAAAAATAAGGACCAATGGTGTACTCGGAGACCTCTCCTTCTGTGACCAAGCTGGTTGTTATTCCAGAGAAACCACCTCTTTAGTGGGAAAATAATTTGAAGTGTTTCAATTTGCCACATTGTTTGGCTGTTTCCTCTGGTGTTTTCTGCTGCAGGCATACTGGTTGATGTAGAAGAGAGCCTGGGAGAAGTTTAAAGTGAGGAGAATGGCTTAACGTAGATTGCTCCTTCATCCACTTGCTGAACTGCTGAGCAAGAATTTCATCCCTCCTTTAAGTGAACACGTATGTTGGCTTTTGCTTCAGTGTGTGTGTATGACTTCCCTTCGTTATGGGATTACCTAAGATAAAACTTGTTCTTGTTAATGCTAGTTGAAATATGGAAGAACTTCCCAAAGCTAGCAAAATCCCAGACTGCTACTGGAGTAAATCAGGAGAATTTAAACATCCTCTTCCGAACTGAGTACACTCAGCAGTTGCATCTGTCATATACTAAGATCTTGAGGGGTTTCATTCAACCAGAAGGTTTCTAGAGAGAAAGAAGCAGGCATGAACTTCAGGCAGTGACCAAAAATAAACATTTTCTTTTTTTCGTCTGATTATGATTCAGTGCTGCTGATGCCCTGAAATACTTCGTAAGGAGGTCTCTTCACCTGAATTATTCTCTAGTGACATTAGATTGAGTAGCAGAGGAAGTATCACAGTATCAGCTTAAATTGATAGTATAGACACAGAAGGAAAATGCAGAGTTAAAGCCTGAAACTCATTAATTCACTTCATGCTGTTAAGTGAACAGTGTAAGAGTGGGGTCGTGCACACGTGGCAGTAAGGATTTCACATCTTTCCCTGGTTATTAATGATTCATTGCTGTCATTATTAACCTGCTGCGTTAATATGTGAAAGGCATTTCACCTCCTCATGAGTCTCTCATTTTCTTGTATTTACCTTCTGTTTGACTTACTTCGCAAAATTGTAAGCAGCATGGGAACCACCTCTCAGTCCTTACCCACGAGCAGACTTTGCAAAGGTGTAACTACTTCAGTTAGGAGTAAAATCTGCAAATATAATTCTTTTCTTACAGAATTAGGATGAGATTGGTCTAAGCATTTTAATGCCCATTTAATATTTTTAGCTCATAGGTTTTATGTTGTTCAGCTTAAACAACGGAACTGTTGCATGTATGTTAAGGTTTTCTATGTTCTGTATGGTATTTAGGGCACTGGGGACTTCTTCAATGCAGCTGCAAGACAACTAACAATAATTATTATTAGGAATTAAGGCAATTGCTAAGCACTTTGTACTTTTGTAAGACTGCATAAAAAGTAGAAAACTGTATTTTCCACCCGAAATGGCAATTTGTCCCTAGGCATGAAGAATATTAACCTTAACCATGCACATCCATAGTATCACTTTTCCAGAGCTATTTTAATGCATGGTTCCTCTAGAATAGAATTGTAATGGAAGTTTACATGAAATAAAAAAAAAATTCCTCCAAGAAGTTTATGAGACTTGACTGTTCCATTGGAGCCATTGTGGTTTATCATGTATTTAAGGCCCTCTGAAATATGAATTATTGATAGACTCTAAGGAGCAATGTTTCTTTTTCATTTATAAATATTTATTTGCTGAGTTTCAGAATGGATATTATTGACCTCATATAGACCGTAATGGCTCCATGTGGTCTATTATGCAATAGAATAAGACATTTTTACAATCCTATCTCCTATTTGATGCCCTGGAAGCAAAATTAAGTGGTATTAACATCCAGAGAAGGGTGCAACTTTGGTTATGAAGCAGTTATACTTGCAACCTGCCTTGTTCTCAATGCACAAAAATTAATTCTCAAATGTAGCTGCTTAACAGTAATTTCAGGTATTTTCACTGTCAATACATTTGCTGATACTTCCATAGCTTGCACACATCTCAGGACCTGCTTTTACACTTTGACCTCACTGGACATACTCCTTATTATTATATTTGCTGTTGTGTTAATGTATGTGACAGCAGGTGCTTGTGACATCGAAGGGCCAATAGTGAGCAAAAAGGTACTTAAAGTAGCACAAGAGTGGCTTGAAATTTGAGGGTGAATGTTGTGATATTATCTGCATATTACACTAGGTCAGAAGCATCTCTGTTCAGTTGATTATTCTCTTTTTTGTGGTTGGGACTAATTACTTCACCCTGTGCTATGGAGTTACATTAGTTTTTTTAAATGCAGGAACATTAGTCACTGGAGCTATGTAAGTGAAGAGAGGTTTTGGCATGACATTTATGTGGTGACAAGTAGAAAATACCCATTAATTTATTTAGGAGATCAAAAATTTTGAGGAGCTTTGATGCTGGGCACCATTTCCTTAATACCAAGACAACAAGGTATTTATAACAACAGTAAAAGATATCTCTTGGAAACTGAAAATATGCTTTTATTCTTTTTCAGGTTCAAGGGAAAAATGTAGACCATTGTGATAGAATCCAAGGAAGTCTATTAAATATCACAACTTCCATGCAGGACATTCGAATTATAAAATAGTTCTGCTCAGATGGATTTTTGGTAATATTTATAATAATTTATAAACCAGTAAAATTTCTGTTGAGGAAAAAACCAAAACAGAATAATTGATGAGTCCAAGCTATGAATCTCTGGTTAAAACAGCTGGAGCAAGTCACAGTTGAATGTATGTATTCCCCTCAGTTTAGGTAATAAGCGAAGCAGCTGGATAAACGCTACCACTTAGTGAGACAAATATGTTAAAAATATACAGACCAGATTTTGCCATCTCAGTTAGAATAGGTAGCATGTAATTCCAGTACAACTTTTATTATTTTCTTCTGACTTCTTATTGAAGCTGGTACTATACAATATGAACAGATGTGCCGTAATTAGCACTCAATAATACAATCTTCTTTAAGGAAAACACTCAGATCTTCTTTAAGGAAAACATTCAGATTAGAGATTATATTCCCACTCTGTGTTGTTATTCTTTATCTTGATATCTTTGAGTAATTGTGCATTCATGATCTGAAGAAGACCAGAAGCTTCTTTACCTTATTATTCTCAAATCCAAAGTGGGTATCACTGGCAATATAAAACAAGAAACACTTATAGTATTATCCTGATGGGGATTTTAAAATCTGACGTGTGACAAACTCAGACACAAAAATTTGAGTGTGTGTTTCCACTGAAAAGCTCAAAAAAAAAGTTCTACTGAAAAGCTCAAAATATGTCCTCTTCTCAAGCAGTAAAAAAGATGCCCTAGAAAGCTCTTTTCAAGCAATTAAGAGTGTGAGACATCTTAAATTAAATTCTTTCAGGATCTGTTATGGAACATTGTTTGAAATAAAGGCTTCGTTTCTGAGTCATCATGTTTGGGGGATGAACTCAGCAGCTCTCAGCTGGTGTGATTGGAAATCTAAGTACTGACACAGTTTGCCCATTTCTATGACTTTTCACTTAGGCAAGATAGTAATACAGGGAAGAAGCAATTCTGAGATTGTAGAAGAAGTCCAGGGGAAGAAATAGAAAAAAATATTTTCGAGATTTGTTTGTTTACTTATTTAATTAGAACTGCACATGCAGGACAGAAGTGAATAATGCAAATAATAAATAAAATGAATAATAAATGTTACAAAACAATTGGCAGCACGAGTAAAGAAAATAATTCTGAGGGTGAATCAGAGCATCCAGAGTTCATGTCTTTGGTTTTAATTTCACAAAAAATAATGAGATGCACAAGTACTGTACAAATAAATAGCTTGCCTGTGGCAGCAAATACATGAGCCACTATTAACAGAAACATAATTGTAAAAGGAAGGTGAAGTTAAATAAACAGCACTGTTACTTCTTGTATTCATCATCAGTAGTGTTTGAGATCAAATAAAAAATTAAATATAGGGGAACACAATGTAATTTTTAGCTTCTAATAATATACAGTAATTGTATTTCCTTGTCAAGATTTTACTTTCTTTAAGGTAGGCTGGGTTCCTAGTAGTACGTTTCTGTATACACAGGTAGAGTTGCCAAAGGTTCAGAAGTTGTAAATCAGTAGGCCTTTGTTCAAGTCAGTGGTGGCACAGAAAAACTGGTATATTTTGCTGGTTTTCACTAATTTCACAGTATATGTATTTGTATACATTGAGTGTCTAAAAAAACTATTAAACTGAGCTTAGAGCTGCATTGATGAAGTAGTGCATATCAACCAAAACCTTGCTGGGGAATAAGACTTAATAATTTTTAGTCAGATAGTTAACATATCTGCCCAAGCGTAATTAACCATGTAAAATGAGAACGGAAACTTATTTATTCTAGGTTTTGTTAAATTTCCAGCATTTCTGTTTAGGAGAGAAAGCAAGTAGCTAACGAGAGTGCATAAAACCCTTAATTCTGACACAGAGGTATGCAATTGGAAACTATTTAAAACTGATTTTAACTGTTTGTCACTAATGGTTGATGCAATAATGACAGATGTTCAGTTAGTCAATTATCTGTAGAACATCATATAACTAATAAAAAAGCACTACTTCTGATCAACTCTTTTACAGGTAATCAAAGAAGTATAGCTTTCATGATGAACTTCATCATTTTCAGTTGTTCCAGGATAAAACTGGGTTTTTGAACACATATGACAAGCTATGCAGCTTAATAACTTTATTTGAAGGCCATGATTTTTTATTCCTCCTAATTTAAAATTGTCAGTGTTTAATGTTGATGGCTATTTAGTGAAAAGATACCCCAGCAAATTTAACTAGCTACTTTCCTATTCTTTTTTTCCATGATTGGTACATGCTGTATATATATATATCACAGGGAATGGCATTCATTTTAAGCTGGGAGCCAGGGGAAGGTTTTGCCATTTATGATCTAACTTTTTCATTTCTTTGTTCTTCCTGTCTCTCATTTGTTCTCCACACCGACAGGTAGAAAAAACTGGAATTCTCAGACCGACAGTTCCCATATTTATTTATTTCAACTGAAATTTTGTAATATCTCTGGAGAGCCTTCATCACTGTAATTTACTTTTCTGCAGTTTGACTGCACCTACTTCCTCCAAGTCATATTACAGGGTTTATTTATTTGTTTAAGTTTTTATCTGTTGGGTGGGCCAAAGTTTTGGTTTTGCTGACTCAAATCTGACTGTGCAGAAAGGACTACACCAAACAAACAAACAAACAAACAAAAATTCAAGAATCTCTTAAAGGTCTCTAGACCCTATATAGATCGAGACAGAGGAGATAAAGATAATATTAATACAACTGCACCAACAAACAGTCCTCTTAAAAATAAAGAAAAGAAAAGAGTAAAATTTTTACCCCATGTTTCCCTTCTTTATTTATTTTTTATCAGGCAGAAGGTCTACATGGTCCATGTGTTCTTTAATGCTCCAGTTTGTTTTGGACAGGCTAATTTTATCTCAGGAACAGAGGCAAAAGAATCATGATGTTAGCAAACTGCTAAGGGTAAAAACACATGAGTGAAGCCAGGGCCAGGTTATGTGGGGCAGCAGAAGACCACGCAGTGCCACATCCTACCAGACAGACAGAAAGGCTACTTGTCTCCTGAGGCTTTTTGAAATACTAGCAGGACCAATATAGAACCCAGAGAAAAAAGTAAGACAAGCTTAACATCAGCCTAGCTCTCTTTTGTTCCCCAAGGCTGTGAAGTGGTTTTTTTTTTTTTAGAAGCATGCAGTATAGAATCTCAACTATTGTGTTTAGGAAATAAGACTCCATAATCTGTAAGAGGATTTTTGGATGTTGCTGTCTAGAATCCTGTTTTATTTATTTCTATAGTGCCCATCTTAATATCCTTTCTTCAGAAGTCAAAAGACAGTATAGCTGAACAAGTCCAAGCAGCATTCAGGGCACCTAGTGCATAGACAGAAACAAAGCAAGTGGAAGTAAAAGGAATAGCTAAAGAAAAAGAAAATTCCACTGGTGAAGTAGAAAAGCTTTACACTGACATACATTTTCTGTGAAGTTTTTCAACATTTTATTTGACTGCCATTAATTGGTAGATGTCACTTTTGGCTGACGTATTGAAGTCAGTGCATACAAAACTATTCTGAGCAGCACTGAGATTAGATCAGATCCTTTAAACTGACCAAAACATCACTGATTCCAGCCACAGAGACTATGTTTTATTTGGGCAGTAGGCAGGAATTCTCCACCTTTTCCTTGACAGTTGAAGAAATTTTCATATCAGAATATCATTCTGATTTAAACAAGCAAAATAAAGTTAAAAATCCAAGCAGGAAAGAAATTTTCCTTTTACCACACTAACTCTTCTTTTGAAACTACACTTTGGTTAAAAGATAGGGATAATTCAAAAGCTGTTTCATTTGATTCAGTCTGTAAAAAAAAAAAAGGAATACTTCAAAATGCTATCACTAAAAAAGGCAGGCATTGCATATAGTTGAGTCTGTCTTTGTATCTCTCTGGCTGTCATGCTAAGAAATCAATGTCATTAACCATAACAATAACACATAGCACTGTGTCTCTTATTTATCAAGAAATCTAAGAGCTTTGCAAAAGTCCTGATAACAGCTCTTGGTAATTGGAACACACAGCATCAGCTTGTCTTTGTTAGATCACTTCTTAATGCCACTCCACTGTACAGAGATATTTTCCCAGAAATCTCTAACCTTCACTGGCATTGTCTGATTTGAAACCTTAATGCAGTCTGGGGATTTTCATACAGAGTTACTGAGAATGCAAGGAAATGTTCCGATAAATTCTCACTGTTGCTGTGGTTATCTCTAATTTTATCTCTGTATCAGTTCATAGAAGAAAATGGAGTCTGATTTGCTACTCCTTCATTTCCCCTCATTTGCCCCTCATTTGGGAGGAATTTTCATTTCCTTCAGTAAGCCTGCATCAAACTCAAACTTTATTTCAAGCATCACAATATTTAGTTAACTTTGAAAATAAAAAAAAATCGCTGTTTTTCATTATTGGACATTTCTACACTTCTGAGTTTATATTTTGCACTAGTCTCTATAAAAAAGCTCTGGAGAAATTCTGTCTGTGTGAATTGCAATGACATTTTTCCTAATACCAAAATCCTTTACAGTATAGAATTTTAGAAAGAAACCTTCTGTATATTTTGTATACTCATACGGGTCTAATAGAAAATAGAAAACTCTTTTATGGAACACCGGCCTTGCCTAGTTTAAATGAAAAAATTCCACTGTTTTTAATACATTTATACCATTTAACACTAGTCATGGATCTGCTCCTGTTAGACTCCTGCGTCCAATTAATAATCCTGAATTATAGACTTGAGTTTTGATTCTTCAGTTCATTGAGTCGCTTCTATGGAATGAGGTAGCTTCATAGTGAAATTAGTTACAGTGGTCTAAAATTACTTTGCAGACTAATGAAATAACCCCAGTTTGACCACTCAAACCAACATTTGGTAAAGACTCTAGTGTAAGTTGTTCTCTGTTTTACATGTCTTTTATATAAATTTGGTCTATGTCTATTTTTACTTACTCAAGCGTAAACCAGAAACAACTCCATTAAATGTCAGTATAGTTATATCTGTTTATAACTCTCATAAGAGCAGAATCCTTTGTGGAAGTCATAAAACCAGCAGAGTGCCACCTAGCAGCAGGCTGCAGATGTGATTTTTAAAGGGAGATAGAGTGCTACATAAAAAGGTTCATCCTAATTTCGAAAGGTGACCTGACAGACCTTGTGAGTCAGAAGAGGTGATAAAACACCAATAATCCGACAAGAGAAGAGAGGATTAAATCATACTTCATACAAGAAAGAGTGAACATGTAGAAGCTGAGAGCAATGGACTGTTTATGGCCACTATATATGGCTAGGAAGTTTTTTAGCTCAGATACTTCTCCATGTAGCTTGGTGCTCAGAAAACCTGTGTTTAAAAAGTACCAGTGACATTCCAAAGGCTAGCAGTAAGGCTGATATTATGATAAAGACACCATCATTAGGCTGCCTTTTTTTTTAAGTGGTTAAACACACACACATGTCCCTGCACACACATACATAGAGTAACTATGACCTCTTGGGACACGTATAAAAGCCTGACAAGGAAATAACTTTTCCTTTGAGCAATAGCTTGTAGTGAATATGTCTATGATGCATCAAATAGCATTCTCTCATCCAGCTGAGAAAGGATTAATTCAAATACTTGTATGTGACAAAGTTTAAAATCTTGTTCTTTAGATGAAACAAACATCATCCATCACACAAAATCATACTTTAAGAAGGTGTAAAAAAAACCACTCAGGCTAATACATGCCAATAATCTACAGCTTTGTTCTTCACTGAGCAATGAGACAGAGAAAGCAGCAGAGAGAAGATGAACAAGGGGCAAAGACTTTTGAGCAAAGCAGAGGGAGCAGAAGGTGCACACGGCGCCCCTTTCCCCTCCATGCCACAGCCCCCTTCTGTGGTAGCTCCCACCTCTGTGTAGAAAGTGTCCAGTCACTGAATTGCCTACTTTGGTTCAACATTTTTCTATCCCGTTGATGCTATAGGATAAATACCCTCTTCAGGGGCGTGCAGTCACACTCATGTATGCTCCCCTTTCTCTTATGAAGGAGCAGCAGTAGGACATGTGGTAGAGGGTGATGTGACATTAGGAGAAGAGCTACTACACAGGGAGCTTTAAAACTGTGTGCTGTAACTTATGCTGCTTTTCCCACAGATCTGTGTGCTTTGCAGGTCCTCAGGATGTTTTATCTCCTTGTTCCCTCAAATCTCTCATGAGGCAAGCACACTTTGAAAATGCCTCAAGCTGAACCTCTCAGTCTTCCTTAGATATGCTTTCCTTGCTGAAAGTATATGATGTTTATTGCTAAAAACCAAAATGTTATTGTTAGCATAAGGAAAGCAATATAAAGCCCAAAACCAAATGTGTCTCTTTTTCTGTGATTTATTGTAGGACTCCTGCTGTGAACCAAAAGAGATACAACCGTGGCACAAATACAAGTAGGCCTGAAATTGCAGTTACAGCCAAATCAAAACTAATTTATCCTAAATTGTGAATCAATAATTCACTGAAAAAAATAATTTTAGATTGAATTGCACTCTATTTCCTGTCCAGGTACACACAGACCTTAGCACTACTGAAACAAGGGGAATTCTTAAGAGAAAAAATATTATGTAGTTTTTGATAATGGTACCCAATACAATCATAAAATTGTATAGTTTGGAAAAGACTTTAATGATCATCAAGTCCAAGCATTAACCCAGTACTATCAAGTCCCACTAAACCATGTTCCTAAGCACCACATGTACACATCTTTTAAGTACCTCTAGGGATGGTGACTCCACCACTTCCTGGGCAGCCTGTTTCAGTGATTGACAACCCTTTCAGTGAAGAAATTTTCCCTAATACTTAATTTAAACCTCCTCTGGTGCAACTTGAGGCCATTTCCTCTTGTCCTATTCCTCGTTGATTGGGAGAAAAGGTCGGCACCCACCTTGCTACAGCATCCTTCCCGGCAGCTGTTGTCGCGGGCTGGTGCGGCAACAGACGTCCGTGACCTGCCTCCTCAAGGGAGGGGATCGAGGGCAAAACGAAACACTTCCTTACCACACTCGCAGGCAGTTGCCAAGACCAGCAAATATTCAATAAGTTTATTACCAAATACACCCAAACAAAACCATGCCTACACTACAGAAACACTACCAGGAGATACCACACCCACCCACTCACTCCCCCCCACTTCCTCCTTCCGGTCCCGATGGTCCCGAAGAGGATTAGGAATAATGGGGGAAATAGGGCAGGATAAAGAGCCCAATTATATCAAAAATTTAACTTGTATGTGTGGGTGGTGTGTGTGTGTATGTGTGCGGCACGTTCCTTTACCCTTTCGGCGCTCCTTCTTGATGGCCGTAGCCATGGGGGGGGGGACATGCCCTGGCCAGCATGCCCTTTTGTCCTGGTACCATGGGTAGTGTCTGACTGGCGAAGCGTAGATGAGCAGGCGACAGGTGACGAGTTCCGCGCTCCGGCTCTGCCTCTGCGCTCTGGCTCTGCCTCTGCGCTCCGGCTCTGCCTCTGTGACCTTCCCCCTTGTTTCTGATGCCAGTGCGGCCACAGTGGGCCTTATGGGAGCTGTAGTTCTTTCTTTGTTGGCTTAACAAGACATCTTATTAATAAGCTGTCTCCCACAGCTGTAGAGAGAGATAAGATCTCCCATTGAGCTTCCTTTTCTCCAGACTAAACAGCCTCAGTTCCTTCAGCTGCTCCTCATAAGACTTGCTCTCTGGACCCTTCACCAACTTTGTTGCCCTTCTCTGGGCCTGCTCCAGCACCTCAATTTCTTTCATGTAACGAGGTCCCCAAAACTGAATGCAAGTAGAAGTCTGTAGAGCCTTCCTACCCTCAAGCAGATCAACACTCCTGCTTGTTGCCCATGCTGTGTGCTTTGGTGTAGATACACTTCAGTTGGGCTATTGATCTCACCGCCTTTACAGGGGGAGAAGTCCTAATTCCTACATGACCATTCTCAGGCACTTCTGTGGTTTCTAACACATCGCTAACCCTTGAGTCTTTGTTGCCACATGGATCTCCATCTTCTGCCTCCACCAAGACAGCACTTTTGAGAAGCGTGTACCCCCTCTGTCACTGGCAGGCCTGGTGTTGTGTAAACTGACCCATGATCAAAAAGCCCAAAGTTCTGCCAGCAACACCAGGCTCAGAGCCAGATATTGATCTGCTGGCCCTTCCTGTTTCTTCCCTCATTATTCCCTGCAGCTAGGAGGACAGAGGAGAACACTACTTGTGCTCCTGATTCATTAACCAGTTATTCCAAAACCTTAAAGTGTCTCATGATTGCCCTCAGACTTGTTGTAACTTCATCACTGCCTACCTGAAAAATCATTAATGGATAGTAATGTGAGGGCTGTACCATTGTAGGAAGCCTTCTCTTCACATCTTTAACCCACAACTCATAGAGGTAGCAGACTTGCTAAGAAGTGGGTCTACTCTGCATATTGAGCCTTCTGTTCCCTTCAGAAGGGAGACTCCTATGAAAATGACCTGTCTTATTTTCTTTATGGAAGCAGTGTTAATGCAGGCTGTGGGCCAAATTAACCTCAGCAGCACCTCCAGGCTAGATGAACCTCATCGTCCTCATCATTGCTCAGTTCCACCTGCAGAACCTCACATCTGTTATGCAAGGGCACCTGGGGAGGTGAGATAGTCACAGGAAAGATGTGCCTGCTGTGCAGGGTAGGAACTTGTTGCCATTGCACCCCATCCCTTGAGTCACTGTGTTCAGCCAGGTGGAGAAAAGAAAGGGAATCCCCTGTGTCATGCAATCTGTCTGCCTGTTGGACCTGTTCCAGAGAAGGCAGGGTGCAATTCCTGTAGTCTCTGTCTCTCTCACACTCCCTGATACTCCTCAACCTATTCACCATCTCTCGGAGCTCTGTCACTAAGCAGAGGAGTTCCTCTATCTGGGCACACCTCCTGCTCACTGCTGCTATCTGGTGATGTGTACTGGTGTAAGGGGAGGTCACACCCTGTAGCCTGGCTCCTGGATGGTGGTATGTTCACACCAGAGCTCCATCTGGGCAGCCGCATTAGTCGTGGTAGATGCAGCATTTAGAGAGTCCATGGCTTTCTGCCAAGTGTATACCATTGCCCCCTGTTGTGATTCAAATTGTCTTAGCTGTGAAAATCACAGCTTTTCATCAGCTGCAGAAATAAATACTGTCAACAGTGAATGAAAGGCATCCAGTCTCATATTTCCCTAAAGACAAAGAACACAGGAAGATAGGTGAGGCTTGAGGATGCCTGCCAACTTTGCCTGCATTCAATTCTGCATTATATCCCTATTCACTGAGTTTGATTACATAAACATTGCTGTCCTGAGCCTGTTCCAATTTCAATGTATATAATCGGATGTGAAATATGATGGGAGTAAATCCAGAATGTGCATGTATTCATTATGATGGACTGATACCAGAGGTCATCTATTTTCATGCCACTCAAAGCTGAGGCTATTATCACTGTGGAGCTGGTCTAGGTTCAGTACTGCCTGGGAGAGCCTGAAAGGCACTCCTTTTCTCGGCTAACAGAGTTAAAAGAAGCACTATGAAAGGGTCTGAAGGCCAAGTCACATATCTTAGGAAAGGTCTCCCTGGTTCATCCTCTTCTGTTGACTGAAGGAAGCTCTTTCTGACGGAGTATTAATATTAATATGTATCTTTCAGCTGTTTCTGCTTTTAATTAATTAACTCAAAGAGCAGCAAAGTCCAAAATCAATCTTAATGAAAGTTTTATATCTTAACCTTTCTCTGAGAGTCATTAAGGGTTTTTTACCTTTATAGTCAATTTTTATGCTCTTGTCTGAAATCTTCAATGCAGAGACAATACAGAGGAGCATGTCGTACCTCCATGTACTTTGGATTGTGAAAAAATAATTTCTGAAGCTGAGTTTGGTTAGAACTCATCATCCTGTAGTTAGGAGAGGTTCCTGATCCCAGAGGAGCTTCCTCCATCTGGGAGTAGAATTAATGCCAGGCAGTGTACCATGGTGAAGTGGGCTGCATTGTGTTTTACCATATGATAAGGTATATAAACCAAGTACTTTGGAAGGAGATAGAAGAACGTTTCTCCTTCTCACTTCTACACATTATAATCACAATCATAAATATCATTTACAGTTTCTAAAGCCTTTCTACATAATATCTAATGGAGGATATTTCTTTAGAAAAATCTCTTGTCTTTTAAACTAAAGGAGATAGGAAGATATCTAAGCTGAAATTTTTGGAGATTGGGAGAGCATGAGGGGAAAGTATAATGTAGGCTATCAGAAAAGTCCTGCCTTTTATTTGCCCTAGGTATTTCCTTTCAGGAACAGTATCACGGGCCAGAGTGACAGGACCCAGCTGGGCCTTTCTGATGTTCATATGTACAGTAGCATCACCATCTTTCAAAAATACTTTGCAAGGCCCTGAATAATCATTAAGGCATTTCTTTCATAACTATCCCCACTTCTGTTGCAGAGGTATATAACTACAGTAAATCACTGAAGAAAGTATTCAGTTGTAATATTTCCTTAGCATTCTTGGTTTTGAAAGATACAAAAGGAAGACACATCACACTCTTCCCAGAATCACCTATTTTCTTTCATATGCTTTAGGTACAGAAGTTTTTAGACACAAAAGCATCTTATTCAAACTCAGAAGCATTCTTGGAAGAGCAAATGGCCTCTTGGAGAGTACATTATTCATTATCCAAGGGACTAGGTAAGGTTATCTCTCATCTTGCAGATAAACCAGTCCCCACTGCCAATTCTGGGTACACAAAGGTACACACATTTTTTTGTGACAAAGAAATTCAGGCTCAGAAGCCAGCATTCTGACAGAATATGATAGAAATATAATATCTGGGGCCTAACCTAATTAAAAAGAGGCATATTTGGTCTTGGAATTATTCCATGTGGCTCTCCAGAGAGAAAACTAGTTTATGAGATCTGACAGTTTCAAAACCTATATGTTTTCTTCCTCATTGATATGAATGACGTTGAAAGAAAGATATTCAGGTTTGATAACAGCCCTTTGATATGTGCTGATAAAAATAATGCAGACTAACCTAGACAGATGCATGTTTCTTCTCTCTCAGTGGCAAGAAAAAACAGTTTTACTACACAACACAACATTTTGCCCTATTATGTGATTATTGACTGAATTTACAAAGTGAAGGTATGGTATACAGAGAATCACTCATGAACTTGTGTTTGTTGTTACATGTGTCATAAAGCTTAAAAAAAACCCAAGAAAAGCCCAAGAGGCAGGGTTAGACTACCACTGCACTGCAATATATTTTGTCATGAAAAGGTGATTTCTGGAAACATTAACATTTTACTGTCAACTAGAATCTTATCTTTATTAAGCTATTAAAGATGAAGTCCAAACTGCTTTCCTCCCATAGCTATGTTCCTATGTTGAGCTTGTCTGGCCTTAAAACAGAAGTAATTTTTTAAAAAGTCAAAGTTCTGATTTGATAAAATGAGCAATGACCTCTATTATGTTAAAAGAGCAATCACAATATTGTCTTTACATAGATCCCTCAGCACTGAAAAGGCTAAAGAAGGTTTACTGATATTGGCAATGGAGGCATCCTAAGTCTCTTTGCTATTTACAGAAGCTTTCTAACGCAGGCAATTCTTATCATGCTTGTTTACATGAAGAATACTTACCTAGAGCTATTCCCTGTCTCTTTGAACAAATATTTACACTTGCAAGTAGCTTTACATGTGTGCATAGTCTCATGTGTGATTTCAGAAGGGCTATTGACACGCTTGTAAAATTAGAGCAAGCTTTCGTAGGCTGTGAAAACTCTCTAGCTTTTCTACCTATTTATTAGCTTGCTAAAACTCTTCCTATGCACTCTAGTGTCTGAGTAATTCCCAAAACTCTCCAGTATAGACATATATACATATATTTATATCCATTAAAGCAACCTAGAAGATATAGATTGAGTGTATTTGGTTCTGAATATCTGGGTTTACATTTTTTTCTGCTGTGTAGCTGCTCGTTTGTTATTACAAATCTCAGCAGTAAACCAATATTCAAATATGCAATTTAATGGAATTTATCATGTGAAAGAAAACTTATTTTTTCATGTTGTCACATACTTAGAACAAGAAGACAATTTGAAGTGACTGCATTGCCATTCCATGGAATAATGTTCTCTGCCCCTGCACATTCCTGAATCTGCCAGCAATTAGATGGATTTTTGAATAGAAGCTAAAATAGGCACTGCCATTCTACAGGAAACTCAAACAAGGCATGCATTGCTGAAATATTTCAAAACAATTCATGAAATATACTAATAAAGATGTTAGGAGTCGAATATATTCAACAAATGATTTTGGCTTTCATAGAGCAACTTGAGGTCTGCCTGCCAGATGTGCAGGATGCATTTTCTCACGCAGAAAAAAGATTCTTTGAAAAAACAAACAAACAGAAAACCCACCTAAACCCCAAAAAACCCAGAAGAAGAGCAATTGTATTGCATTCACATGCATGTGTGTATATATAATTTAAAAGTTTCAAATCATGACATTCCTTGTAATTTTAGTTTCTCTTTCTTTAACCGATATTAGGAAATACTATATCTGATTTCTCACATGTCTAGTAACAACTGGATATGTACTAACATTTTAATGTCAGACTACACAGCCTATGGCCTTGCCATTTTCACTAGCTCTTTGAAGAATAAAAAGAAGGAATTCAAATCTCCCTCTGCTGGACCAGTAGAAAACAGCTGCCTGGTTACAGTAGCTGAATCTTCAGATTTCAGTACATTAAACCAGACACAGTAAGGTCCTACCTGTTACTGAAAATTAATCATAATACTTTGATGAGATAAACAGCCTTAGATTACCCTTAGATTTCATCTACTAATCCAGCATATACTGTTACTGTGAAACTATGTAAATCTGCCAAAGTTTCGCTTTGCCTGTTGATGACAAATCTTTACTAAATTGTCCCTGTGTGTGTAATAGCAGTGAAAGAACCTGGATGAGGTACATGAGGTTTGAATTACATCAAGTAATTAGCTATGGAATCATAGACTGATAGGTCTGGATAAAGTCTCAGGAGGTCATTCATCTTGTCCCTTTGTCCTCAGGTAGAATCAACTATGTGTGTGCCGTCTCTGTCCTCAATTATCTCTGAGTCTTAGATGTTGTTAAAGCTCTCTAGTTTTCACACTCCTCCCTATCACTAAAGTGTCTGAAGAATTATTTCTTTTCATTTGAATGACTTCTAATAACACCTTGTTTTTTCCACAGATATTTTGGTGGGGTTTTTTCCCCCAAAATCACATCTTCCAAAGGTAAAAGAATGCAGAAGGAAATATTTAGAAAATGTAGGATAATAAGACAGTTATTATTTAAGATAAACTCCTACTAGTTTATCTTAATTATAGCAGGATTCTGAGCAGAAATTCTGTGTTCCTCTCATACACGGCCTTCTTGATCTTGTCTACCTTGGTGTATACAGTTCCTCACTCTCCTGACCAATGATTCCCAGCATTTCTCTCTTCTTCATGGGTGTGTACTCCACTCCTTTAGCCTTTTTATCTACTTTTCTCTATGCATTCACTAAGTCTATTATAGCCTTCTTGAAATACAGGCACTAGAACTGCACACAGTACTCAAAATGCAGAAACAGCACACAGTACTCAAGATGTAGAAGATGCCTTCTCTCTTTCTTTCAATAGTCTTCCTGATGCTGTCCAACATGTGGCTGGCTATTTTGGCTGCCATTGAATATTGAAATAGTGATTTTGGAGAAGTATGAATGGCACTCCTAGTTGTCCTTCCTAAGCTCTTATCTACAGGCAGTTACAGCTTAGGAAGGACAACTTGGAGTAGAATGAAGAGTCCAGGACCTCCAAAGTGCACCTCCAAAGTGACTGAAAAAATGCATGAATTTTTAATAGCAGAATGTAAGAACACAATATTAAAAAAAAAGTTTCTGAAGTTAAAGTTTTGTGCTCCTACTAAGGCAATTATTTTCATAAAGGCAAGCACTGAAGCTCAAGAAGGAAATTAAAATGTCATGTTTTGTTCAGTCAGCTACTTTGCTTTGAGATTCTATTTTTCATATAAGTGGTGATTCAATACTATTGCTAATGGTCACAAGAGCCTGTATTTTACTTCTTAAGAAAATTATGTTTTATTTTTAAGAAGAATTAAAAGTCTCAACAATGTCTTGCCTTTGAAGTAGGAAAAAAGCCAGGAAATCTAGCATTATTTGGCACATTTGGAGAAGTACCTTGTATGGTGTAGGTGTGGATAGTGCATCTGTTAGCCAATGAATCATGCAATACCATATTCCTTGCTTTTGATTTTGATTATTATAGTGCCAAGATATATCAGATAAATGAATGTATCTATAAGAAGAAAAGTTCCCACTGTAATGTAATTTATTCAGTGACTCAGTGGCAATGGAAGGGAAAAAGCATAGGATGACTGTAGTCCTGGAACTACTTCCATGGCACAGAAGTGAAATGCAGTTATTCAGGATGTGTAAAAGTAGATGCTGAAATAAACAATATTTAGAGAGTATCAAAGGATAACTCTGCAAAAGTTTAGTGCCTCTAGAGGTCTGGTTTATTGTCTCTAATGGACATTGAAAGTGGTCTGTGTCTCTTAGGGCCTACAGTCAAATTATTTTCATTCTCATTGGCAGGGAAATCTGGAGTAGGAGAGAGTAGGTTTCCTGGCAGATGCACAGCACATTTACATAGTATAAACAGTATCTAGGGAAATTATCAAAGTTTTTCCATCTAAAAGTAGTAACTATTGGTCTTTCATTGGTATCTGATTATAATTCTCCAGAGGTTACGCTACAGGACTCCTTTTAAAACCGTGCATCTGCCACTGGTTCTTTAAATCACAGTCACTTGATAGAGTATGTAAGAGCTTTATGATGGTCTTGTGGTTTAACCTCAGCCAGCAGCTAAGCACCACGCAGCCACCCGCTCACTCTTACCCCCTCACCCTTCCCCCTGGTGGAATGGGAAGAAGAATTGGGAGGAAAAGGTAAAACCTTGTGGGTTGAGATAAGAACAGTTTAATAGAACACAAAGAGAAAAGAAAAAACAGTAATAACAATAATATCAATGAAATAACACGTAACATGAGTGATATATAACATGACTGCTCACCACCCTGAACATGTCTCCCTTGCCCCGGCTGTGTCTTGCTCAAATCATGTGCCCTCCCCCTTATATAGTGGACATAACATCAGTGTGGTATCAAACACCCTATCGGGGAGTTCTGTTGGCTATCTTGGCTGTGGCCCCTCCCATCTTCCTGTGAAAATGAATCCTATCCTAGCCACGCCCAGGACAGATGGTATTAGTTTTAGTGAATTTAATTCAATAAAATGCAACATGCCAGAAGCACTAATAGAAAAAAATATCCTTTTCTGATTGAATAATAATGTCTCGAACAACCTTCGATACAAAATTCAGAATGCACGCTGCATTAACTTGGGCTAATTATTGCATCTGAATAAATACGTAATATACCATGGTATATTTTTGATGACACAAGCCAGTGCCATTTTGCCCAAGACAATAAATACCCATTAAACGGACTTTTTCAATAAAAATATTTTCTGTATTCTGCTAACTGGTTTTCAACAGCTTACCTTAAGTTTGCCCTGGGATATAATTGTAACTGGAAGAGTCTTATTCTGAACTTCAGTTTTATGTCAGAAAAATTCCAACAGCTGTTCCTAAAATATAACAGAAATGAGCGTACTACTGAATTAGTAGCATGACAGTAATGGTGTTTTTTTCACCATCTTATCAATCTACTATTTATTGAAAATATTACCTCACTAAGGGAAGAACTCATCTAGTGTGTAATTAGTTGACTAGCCAGTCACCTAGAGCTGATACTTAATCAGGTGAAAAAAAACCAACCCGAGATTACACAAATACCTGTCAAAGGACTACATTTATTTATGTAGATGCGCTCTTCACTGTCTAAGTTGTAAATTTTCATTACTCAGGACATACAAGCTTTGAGCTTGGAGCATCATTTGTCTTCTAACTAGAGCAGATGCAAAGTGCAAGATCTGCTTTTGATGTGAAGCTCTAGTTTGCAGGTTGATACAAAGACACTTTATTTGAGGATAAGATTTGGGGCAGAAAAGTTGTACTTGATATTTTTATGCTTTATAAAGCATTTATGTATATGAATTTGATGTTGTACATTGGAGATAAATTTTGTTCAGATTACTACTACTGCTGCATTTAGGAAGTCCTGGATCAGCAAGCAAGTGGAAGCATGCCAGTATGTCTTCTCAACAGGTGTTGGCTTCTCAGAAACAGAAGAAAAGAGAAAAACAGCAGCTGATTTCAGCCTGAGAACTTTCTAGGTGGGTTCAGAGGTCATTATCATGAATGCCCCTTATTCTTTTCCACAATTAAAGTGGAAATGTGGCCAAAAGCGGACTATTGAACTGTCCTTCAGCCGTGATCTTTTTTCTGCTCTAACAGTATCAGAGTGCTTGCCATGGTCAGCGTGTTTTTGTATGTCTGAAAGCAAGACTTGTCACCCTCAGAACCTGAACTGATTGTGTGGAAGCTGTCTAATATAGGATAGAGGTTTAACAGTTGAAAGAGGAAGACAGTGAAGCCCCTATCTCTAACAGGGAAGTAGAGGTTATTTTGCACAGTTCTTCTTTTAATCCTCTGTAGATTGTTAATACCACTTAGCTCAGGCAACTCTGAAACACCCCCAGGCAGCAGCTACCTGTCTCCCTTGACCTTTTGTAGCATTCAGCCTCATATTTTTAGGTGCTCTGGCTTGCATCTAAGCTTTATAACTAAAGTAAATACAAGGTACAGTCACTTAGCATGTCCGAGAAGGACACAGCTTAGTGCCAGGACTGAGACTGATGGTTGGCTATGTATGCTGTCAGGTTCACATTACATTAATAGCAACCATTACACTTTTCTGATTTCACTTTCCCCCAAAAAAACAAGGCAAGGAGTTGAAATTTTCCATCAATCACACCTTCGCTGCAAAGCATTAGAGATTATTGAAGTGAGAATTACAGATTTTTAGGGGTTTGGGATGCAAGGAATTATTTTGTGGTTTTTTTTTTCTAAGTAATGTTTCTTGAACTCAAGAAAACAGTGCATTTCTAATCAGAAGCAGTGGAGAGAGCATAAGGAGGTAAGAGATTTACCTGGCATTTTGTTAAGGACAGTGAATATCACAGTTTTGCCTGATACTTTGCATAAGACTTTAATTTAATGTTGTTAAGAGAAACTGCTAACAATATGCACACTGTGCTTCTCATAGACACATAGTAATAAAACCAGCAGGGAGTGGGACTTTTAAAAATATTGTTCTTTTGCAAGACAGTTGGAGTGCAATGGAATTTAAGATAAAATCCTTTACACAAGTAAATACACCACCATATGTACATGCTGTTAAAAAGAGACATGCTTTATTTTGCATCAAGTATACCCTTTAAATGTCTCAAAATAAAAGACCTTCATTGCTAAACTTCAGGCTTTCTCTGGCATGTTGTTGACTTGCATCCCCTGATGTTTCACCACGTTTGTTAGACTGAAATGTTCTTCTGGCTGTTTGAGATTAAGGGTTTGATTCAGGAGAAGGGGGGTTCAATACCAAGTGGAAGAAGCTTAAGCTACTGTCGTGTTAACGATGAAGGTGCTGTTTCTAACTGCACAGAAATGCTTGTTTACTAGTAAGCTTATTAGAAAGAGGCTTCCAGAATTATGCAGCTATCAGTTCAGGAGTTTTGTTTGTTTTGTTTTGGGGTTTCGGGAGCAGGGACATTTGGTTGTTTTTTGCTTTTTTGGGTTTTTTTTTGTTGTTGTTGTTGGTTGGTTGGGTTTGTGTTTTGCTGTTGTTTTGTTTTAATTAGAAATTATTTATCTATACTGCAAATTCCCATACTACTATTGATGGAAGATTTCAAGTCACTTAGTTATGTAGTTATATATGTATTTATATATAACCCTTTTATCTATTTGCTTGACGTGGAATATTACCTTCTGATTGTAGTATAAAGGCATTTCTAGATAAATTCCTCTTCCTTTTCTCATAACAGAATTGTATTCTGGCTCCAGTTTGCCAGCTATAGTGGTTTCAGTGGCAGGAAGCTCAGATAAACATTCAGTGTCATTTGTTTTGTTAACACATGTACCAGTTATTGAACAGATCATCACAACTGGTAATCTCTTCTTTCAGAAATCTCAGCCCACGCAGTAACATCCAGCGAAACTCTGCCTCAAGAGTTGAATCTAATCAGAGACCAAGCCAGAGAACAAATTCTCCTGCTACTCACACAGCTATTTCTAAATGCAGAAGCTTACGTGACAAAACCAGCTACAAAACAACATATTTTTCAAAGTCTGATCACATGCTAGGGAAAATGACTTGGAGGACTATGTAGAAAAGCCTTGCTGCTGCTTGTTGTTGTACTATGAGCAAGGATTATGTACTGTAAGAAATGTCAAACTGTGAAAAAGCCTAGGCACCAAATGAGAAAGCGCTCACGTAGTATAAGGGACATTCCAATAGTGGGAATAACATTGGCTCTGTTTTCCAGGCTGATGATACCCTATTTGCATTTCATAGACCTTTTTTGTGTTCTCTTGGTCCCTCACAGAGTCTCTGTAATAGCATTTCATGTATGGTGTGGTTGTTGCGAGGACTCCAAACTTTGATCAACCTCTGGCACTGTAACGTGTTATTGTCTTTAAGCACCAGTGGGAATTAAGGGCCACTGAAGTACAAACCGTAACTGTAATGAACCTCCTTTTTCCTCTGGCTTATACAATATCGATAACCACTGTATGTGAGTTTTTTACATCATTCTCATCTTTCTAGATAAGTTAAAAGTCTTCCACTAGAAGTGAAATCTTCTGTCTTGTACAGTCCCACTTCATTTATGTTTAAAATTGTAAATTTAAATTAATCTCTAGTATGTTGGTACCAGTGTCCAAGTTTACAGTTTCTTCTCATGGAAATCTTCTCCTGAGCAACTGATTCTCAAGCATATCCCACCTGTCTGGTCACACTATTTTAAAGAGCAGACAAATACAAAGAAACATCAGTTACATAGGTAACACATACATATATGTGAGGATCTGTATATGCTTATATAATACGTGGATTTCCTAATATGAGCTCGTATCAGTTTGCTCAACTTGAGCCTTCTGGGCTATATAATGACTCCATTTTGACTTAAAAAAATATCAGGACAGAAGATGTTTTCAGACTACTTAAATGATTATGCCTCAGAATGAGAGCTTTATGGTTTAGAGACTTATTTAAAATTTAGATAATAACAATTCAAAGGAAAGTAGAAACTGCTATCCAGGAGTTCTAAAATTCTTTTTATTCAAGAGAGGTAAATTCTAGAGGATACTCTGAAAACCTGTAAAAAAAAAATATTCTGGTACTAATGTATTTCCTGCTTTTTGTAGCATACTTAGAAATAGCATATAATGAGGAAAAGAAAAAAAAATTTTTCCAAAGAAAAATTTTCTTGCTTTCTGATTTCTTATATTTTCCTTTTTATATGTTCTGATTTTTATTTTTAAATTTTTTTTTGCAGTCTCCAACTTAATGTCTATGTAGAATGAAATCATTCTGAAGACAACAGAATGTTGTCATGTAACAGAATGTTACAGATAGTAACATAAATATTCCCAGGAATATTTTTTTCATCAAGTTTCATTCACTTTCTCTGTATTCTGATAGCATATCAGAATGTTACACTTATGATAGATGAACGGCACCATCTGAAATTAAAATTTTAATAATAATAAAAGATATAATTTGCACAATTTTTAAGCAAAGATAAACCCATTTTAACAAAATTTTTAGAATCCATTTTCTCAATGAAGGATGTTATTTAAGAGCACAACGATTATCCTGCTTATATCCTGTATACAAGAGTGTGGTCAGAAAATGTAAATTATCAGTAGTAGAAGCAGAAATAGTAGTAGTATCAGTAGTGGCAGTAGTAGCAGTAGTTTTAAATAATTTAATTAGTCAACACTTGCACCTTAAAAAAAGAAAAAGGAAAGCCAGCGGCAAAGTAAGGAGTAGATTTGGACCAAGTTACGTAAGTG
Source organism: Eurystomus gularis (assembly GCA_013400335.1). Lineage (NCBI taxonomy): Eukaryota > Metazoa > Chordata > Aves > Coraciiformes > Coraciidae > Eurystomus > Eurystomus gularis. Next base: position 10,139 of record VZZY01012133.1, on the reverse strand, counting down.
AAGCACTAGATGATTCCTTCATGGAATGGACCCTAAGATTTCTAAGCAGTGGATAGTAATGGTGACAGCCAGCTCTCAGTTGTAGGTGACTTGAGTCAGCACCCATTGCCTAAAGGCTCCTCTGTTCTCTTCTTGCAGGCGACTCAGCTGATGCAGACTCAGTAATGCCATCGGGCGAACAGCTGCCTGTCAACTCTTAAACACTGAAGGTGAGGATCAGTACACCAGCTCCTGCCTCACGCTCCCCATCTGCCGGGCTCTCGCCTCACTCCTCTGCTGTGGAGTTGCAGCTAGGAGTTTGCTACCTAATAGGAGAGTACAGTCCAAAGATCCCTGGAGAGGATAAGACAGCAGTATCCCAGAACCACCATGTGACCTACCTGAGTTTCACCTCTCATCATATGTCCCAATGCTGGGGTCTCAAACATTGAGAAAAAAGAAATTAGTATATCTGGAAAGCGTGTGCTGCAGGTAATTACTCTGAGAAGTAGTGAAGTGAGAGGTAGGACAGCGTACTCCTGTAACTTCAGAAGCAATGTGTTTAAATATTTCCATGAAGTAACTTGCAGATTAACACTTTCAAATAAGATCTTTTTTAAATTAGTGATGCTTCTTATTTTGTGGCGTCTCACTTTTTCCTGTACAATGTTACAACGTGATTTTTTTGTTTGTTTTGCTTTTTATGTTTTTATATTGTACGAAGTATGCTACAGAATCAGAATATGTTTTTAGAATGATTGCAACCTATAAAACTGGACATTTACAAACACTTCTGGAGGCAGGACTTGAGTTCTAATCCAGTCTCATGGTTGAATGTCTGTGAGGTTTATTCATGTGTATTCACATATCTTGGTTACTGTTACTTTTGTCAGTATTGTCTGTTTACAGCAGAAGCTCTCTAGAAGAATGATTATATCTCTGATGCAAACCTCCTTGACTCTAATAGATTCCATCTGGAGGGACTACATGCTTGTAAAGCTCTAGTACAACTGGGAGGACCCTTTGTGTGAGTACTTTAATGTAGCCTTCTGAAATCTTTAAAGGTTTCCAAAACAGGTCTCTATTCCATTCACTTTCAAATAAGTTATTCATTTCAGTGAGATTACTTCAAGCCTTGCAGTATCTTTTGCATGACAAAAAACTAAGCTAGAAATCCAAATAGGATACACATCACGAAACAGCATAATGTTTGGTCTAGTGATTAGGCTAAGAGCCAGAAGGAGCTGGTTATGCAAGCTCAGAGACAATGAGCTCTCACTATTCAGCATCTCACTTCTCCCACTGATTTATAGCAATAATTTTGTGATTTTGCAGCCCTTGATTTTGAGTATTGCCATTAAATTTCTCTTCAAAGTTGGGCAACAATTCCTGTTAGTTTACTGCAGATGGGGTTAGTGCATCTGCAAACTTGCTTCTATGTATCCTAGATCCTGAATAAAGGATTGACTTCATAACCACACTGTTCCCTTATACACTGTATCTCCATAAAAGCAAGCTTCTTACCTTAGGAAACTAAATAACTTGATTACTTAGTGCATCACAGGAATTACCAAGTCCAAGACAAGAAAATCTAAAAGCAGGGAAACCATACAAAGTCAGCACTGTAGCGATATAAGGACTCACTCTTATAATTCTTACTCTCTGAAGTAAGAGCTGAGGATTTTTCCTGTGATAAAAAAATAAATAAAATAAATAAAAATATCTGTAATCCGAATACCTGAAGACCCTTACTCAGACTCACATATTTGATAATTGCATCTAAATTTAGAGTTCTACTTAAGCTGTGTGTTGTCATCCTCAAAAGAGTTTTTCATTAAGTACCTCCCACCTGATTTATTTTTTTATACATATAAATTGAAGGCTACATTCTATCTGTAGCTCAAGTGATCTCTTCAGATGTAAAAGTGTCAGAATTTATTCAAATCATTCATTTCTATTTTCTTCTCTCCAGCAGCACAAATAGGTATTCAGTGTCAATGTATCTGGATGAAAAGATCTTCATAGGCAGCAGTGAAGCCTGGCTGAGCTGAAAGAGTCTGGAGCTGCAGAGGAAATCACATCAGTTCAGAACACCCAGGGTTTGCAGAGTACAGTCAGGCTCTACATACCTCTGGAGTCCCAACTTCTGATCTTCCAAGCCAGGAACCTTCTCAGAGTATACTGTGACTTCTGTTTAACTTTTCTCTGCAAAGAGAAGGAGTGTGTGAACAGCAGGACTGGCATGCATGCTGGTATTTAATGGATACACAGCTAGGTCTTGTCCAGGGTCTATAACCAGTACAGGTTCTCAGTTTTTTGAAGCCTGACAAAGTCTAGAACTTAAATCACCAGTCCCTGAATACTTGTGTTGCCTTTTTGTGACACATGTAGATGGTCCCAAGCATGTGCCAAGGACTGCTTCAGTCATGGCATCCCTGTGCAATGGAAGGCAGGAATGACAGAGCTCAAAGGGCTGTGATCTGTGGCACAGAGTCTAGCTGGAGGCCTGTAGCTAGCAGTGTTCCCCAGTGAGCAGTACTGAGTCTGGCCTCATTCAACATATTTATCAATAACCTAGCTGAAGGGATGGAGTGTACCCTCAGCAAGTTTGCTGATGATACAAAGCTGGGAGGAGTAGCTGTTACACTGGAAGGCTGTGATGACATTCAGCGAGACGTGGACAGGCTGGAGAGTTGGGTGGAAGGGAATGTCATGCAGTTCAACAAGGGCAAGTGTAGAGTCCTTTTGCTGGGGAGGAATAAGCCCATGCACCAGTACAGGTTAGGGGCTGACCTGCTGGAAAGCAGCTCTAAAGAGAAGGACCTGGGAGTCCTTGTGGACAGTAAGTTAATCATGAGCCAGCAGCATGCTTTTGTAGCCAAGAAGGCCAATTGTATCCTGGGATGTATTGAGTGTGACCAGCAGGTCAAGGGATGTTCTCCTCCCTCTCTACTCTGCCCTCCTGAGGCCACATCTGGAGTACTGTGTCCAGTTCTGGGCTCCCCAGTTCAAGAGAGACAGGGAACTACTGGAGAGAGTCCAACAGAGGGCTACAAAGACTATTAAGGGGCTGGAACATGTCTCTTATAAGGAAAGGCTGAGAGACCTGGGTTTGTTTATCCTGGAGAACAGAAGACTGAGACAGAATCTTTTCTATGTTTATAAATACCTAAAGAGTGGGTGTCAAGAGGATGGGGCCAATCTCTTTTCAGTGGTGTCCAGTGATAGGACAAGGGGCAATGGGCACAAACTGGAACATAGGAAGTTCCACCTAAACATAAGGAGAAACTTCTTTACTGTGAGGGTGATAGAGCGCTGGAACACGCTGCTCAGAGAGGTTGTGGAGTCTCCTCTGGAGACTTTGAAAACCCTCCTGGGCATGTTCCTGTGCAACCTGCTCTAGGTGAACCTGCTTTGGCAGGGGAGTTGGACTAGATGATTGCCAGAGGTCCCTTCAAACCCCTACCATTCTGTGATTCTGTGTAGGGGTTGGCGGGAGATTACTAATGTTGGAGATTGCAGCCTGATGTAGAAAAAAATTGCCCCAAACCTCCTTAGCTGTGTTTTACCTGTCAAGTCTGCTCTGTGAGATTATGACGGTTAGATTTTAAAGTCTGTATTTTTATATGCTATGAAGCATGTATTCTGCTCGACATTTGATAATGTTGAAAAACATTGATTGCCTGTGATGCTGTGGCCTCACAGACTCTCCGTTCAACCACAAGCTGGCAGCTATTCTGGCTACTGTTAAATACCTGCTCAGTTTCTTTGATGTCTTCCAATAATTGTATTTCTGAAATCTCTAATAAACAGTACAATCAACGTTTTGTATAGTATTGCCACAACTCTAAAAATCTGAGGAACTATTGCTTTGATTTTTTGTCTTGACAACTAGAATCATATATTTCTACCTTATAACCAAGTCACCAAAATTGGCATCTGTGTAAATGTTTTCTAAAATTAAAGACAAATTGAAGGAATTGTCCTTGATAGAATGTTTTGTAAGACTACAGGAATAAATGTGGTCATTAATACACTAAGAAACATCACAATTATTGCCCTGTCTGGAGGAAGTGTTCAAGTAACATTTATGGATACAGACAGACATACACATAAACACACATATATATATGTAGTATGTACACACACACACAAAATCTGGTTTTGCAGAAAACATCTGTTACTGAGTGTGGTTTGACTTGCTTCCATGAGGCATTAAGTTCCTTTATCACAACCATCTGTCATTTTTGCTTTGTACACTGAATTAATTACAGAATTTTAAACAGCTCATTTAAAACAAACCACAAACAAAATTATTATCTGGTGAGAGCAGTTTATGAATAATATGTGTATTCCTACTGTGAGGACAGTAGCCACTGTTATGACTCTGTCACTCAACTTATCTCTGAACTTTTAGGCATATAATATTAAGTCCTGTAATGTAAAGAAGCTCATGCTGTTATAAGAAACCCCCAAATCCTTCAGAACTGCAGAACTACACACAAATCAATGTAAAGGGAAAATAAATTTAACCCTTAAACCTCATTCCTTGATGCAACAGTTGGAGATCAAACCTTTTGAATGGTGCTTTGATGGCAAATTAACTTTTGGCATAAGTAGGAAAAATCCTCTGAGTCAATAGAAATATACCATTTATATTTGCTGATGTAGAACCCTGGATTTACTTTAAACCTGCCTTTTTCAGCAAAGGTGCAAGAGGCTTGTTTTTAGGAAGCTTTCCAATCCTAAACCCCTGTATGGTTTTGGATTATCTAATATTATTTATTATCTCCATCAATGCTAAAGAGGTATACTGACCCCTGTACAACACTTTCTCCTTCCAGTTTCATGTAGGACAAAATGGGAACAGATGCAAAAAACTGTGGCCCTCTTTTCTATGTGTGGACATTTTTGACTAACCGGTGTAATATATATTAGAAATGGTCAAGCTATTTTGTTAAGAAAGAAAGCATACCATCCTACATTAACTATTTCTGAGAGAGTACACAGTGGAAATATTTGGGTAAGTGCTTGCCAAGAGTCAGAGGGTTGAAGAGTCTAACTCATTATACTAATTGTGGTCTTTATTCCTTTGTTTTTGTAGTCTCTAATAATTATGGCAATATTAGTAAGATTATATGTCCCCAGTTGTGCCAATTATGCAACAGTACATCCTGATTTTTGATACGAATATGATTTCAGTTGAAGAATGCATCTAGTGGCTGCTACCCTTCCACTTTTCAAGACATAGCCTCTGACAGACTATAAACATGTGGTTAGGCTACTTTATGTATTCGTTTGCTATCCTATAAAAGCTCTCCACCTTCCCACAAATTGCTAAACAATTACTTTGCTTAACATCTGCAATGTGCATTATAATTTCAACACTTTCAATCTGAATTTTGCTGAAGATCATGGGTTCCTTTGATCTTTGAGATAAAAGTAAATTTCTCAGTAAGTATGCCTTTACTGGTATTTTTCCAGCTTTCTTCTCTTGTTCTTTATAAACAAACAACGGCATCCCAACATTTTAAAATACAGAGCTGTCACTATTTTAATTATTCAGTCCCATTTGCTCTTAATTATTGCACATTTAAACTGAAAATTCTCCTTTTCTAAAGATGATATAGGCTTGTATATATCCTAATTAGGCAAACTAAATTTATTTTGACTACATAATAAAGTAAACCAAACAAAAAGAAAGCTAAAGTAGGAAATAAGTGCATAGAAAAAGCTACATTGCAAGTACATTAAGAACTTTTAATTTAATACTAGAAAGTTAAGAAATGTCATAATTGAAGTTGCCTATTCAACAAATGATTTATGATAGTCTTTAATCGTATGACCTTACAGTACTTTTTGTGCAACTGTGGGAAGCACATGCTGTGAAGATATGACTCTAATTCATCTGTACAAAAGCTCTGGTGCTGTTTATTCAGCAATGTAAGCACATTTTGGAAAAAAAAATAAAAATAGTGTGACCATGTAACTAAAAATTGTATCATAAAGTGTACCACAAATGCACCAAAATGTAAACACCTTTTTTTTTTGAATGACTTCATAACCATGACTGCTGTCATTAACAGCTTTATTCTGCTATGTAGTGTCTTTATTTAAATCTCCCATTTTCCAGACTGATAATCAAATTCTGACATGTAAATTTCTATATGGGTTACCAGAATAGTGTGAACTCTTATAACCAAATAAATTATGATCACTGATTGTAAAGGTGGCATTGTCAGTGTAGGATATGATTTAACCAGAAGATGTCAGAAATATTTGCTCAATAGAGAGGAATTCTGGTGGCTTTTCTTATGCTGTTTTCTTATAGTACCTTTGTCAGCACCTAGAGGCCAAGTCCTCTTTTTGGCTGGTCAGTCTAGGTCTTAAGGCTCACTAGTAGTGTCATGAAAGCAACATAAACGCTCCACCTGAACCTCATGACTGGTCCACTGTGCCATCTTGTGCAGCCCAATAGGCTTCATGGGTGGGTTCACCCAGGAGTGATATAGGCAGAAGACTTCCCAGGCTGTCTGCAATTATCCTAGGAAGTATGTTTGTGAGGTTCACAACACCTCCTCTTCACATTTCAGCTTCTTTCAGTACATGGCTCTGGTTTACCTGCAAAGCAGGCTGGCTTCCAATGGCATCAAAAGCTCCCCAACACAAGCAACATTCCTAGACCTTCTCATTTTCTACACTGCCTCTGCTGTCATGACAGCTACAGGTTTGTGCCCTCCAAAACTCTTCCACGAGACCCACTAAAGACAGTGACACGTATACCCACAGCAGAGGCCAGAATATTTGTAATCCCTCTCCCAGTGGTTTAGCTTTTGTGCACTGCTCTCCTCTGGAGCCTGTGGTCTGACATTGCCCTTGAGCACTGTAACCACTAAATTTTAACAGGCAACAGCCCAGACCTGCAGCAGGGAGCCTCTATCCCTCACCAGAAAGCTAAGTAGGGAATGGTCTGATGAAAAGCAGGGAGAAAACTTCTTCCAGAGTGTACAGGCACAGCTGCCAAAACCCCAAACCTTTCCATGCAAGCAACCCTGTGCTGACCGTGCTGTTTAATGCAAAGAGCCAGGCAGAACCCTGAGGTGGCACGTGAGTAGCTAGGTGAACACTGAGTACTATAAGAAGCCCAGGCAGGTTCAGGAAGGCTGAAATTTCCACAGATTTTAGCACATAAAAGGCAGCCAAAATCTAGACTAAATATTTTCTGAAATGCAAAACTCTCCTGACTATTACAGATGAAAGATACTCTAGCTTGAAAGAGGGTACCTCCAAGGAAGTTGAAAACTTAACTGGCTCCGTATCTCTGTATTATGCAAGGCTCAAAAGACCCTTCTTTCAGCCAAGGGCAGCTGCAGTACCGTCATGTTCATGTGGAGAATATAGTCAGCTATAAAAAGCCAGTGGGAATGGAGCCTTTTAACCATCAGGTCATTATCTGTGCACATAATTAATATAATCTGCATTAACTGTATATTAATATAGCCACCATGTCAGTGAATTGTAGTTCCTGAAGAAATATTTGCATTTTTAACCGAGAGGTAAGTAGTGAAGGTCTTCACCTAGAACTGATTTTATTTCTCATATTCTATTTATTTATAATTCTGCTGAGAAATACACTGCATAATGACTTTACATCTTGCACTCTGTAAAATATATCAGGAGGCTGCACGCCGACATTTGTACAATTTTATACCACATGGTACACACAGAATAGACTAGGGAAATTAGTCTCAGATTTATAAACAAAACTTCTTACACAAGTGACTCATTTTAGTTGAATGTGGATAGTCCTTAATGGGAACACATATGTTTATGCTAAATAACCTGTAATACCAACTGAGGTGGCACAATTCTCTCTGCCATTACAAAGATTGATTTTGCCTTGGAGTGCCTCTACTCAACAGAAGTACCCTTCAGGTAAGCTGAAAAAGTTATCAGGCGTGTAGTGTAAATGAGCAGTGCAGATTCTAGAGATGGAGGAAAACTGTAGCATGCCATTAAAAAGCATTTTCTGTTCCCTAAGATGCTAACCATTCATCCATTAAAAAAAAAAAAAATCCTATGTGATAACTAAATTTTTCTTATAAATTACCTAACAATTAAGTCGTGGAAGGAGAATTCTGAAGTTTGGGGGAAAAAGCCCCAACAGACCCCAAACCCTAGAAATACTGAAATCTAACCTTTTACATTATAAGGAACAGAAAGTATTCAATGGCAGGTACAGGCAACTGCAGGACAAGATTAATTCTGCTAAATTGCTAGCAATACTCCACTGTAAATCTGCTGTGAGATCAGATTAAGTTTAGATTAAATATAGGGTAGCTGACAATACAAAGGAGTTTGGAAGATTATTTTTGGTTAATAAAATGCCTAAATGAATATGGTAAATGTTGTTTTCAAGCACTGTAGTCTAGTTACAAATGAGACATCTAATAATTCTGCAAGGCCAAAAATGCTAACAAAAACCACAGGAAGGGAGGACAGAAAGAGAAAGGAAGGAGGAATATTGTGTTATATATTTTGTGATTCTGTGACTTTTATATCTTTAACTTATTAAATTCCACTTCTTGTATCCAGTTCCTCAGAATTACAAGTCCTATGTCCAATCTTGTGTCTCTGAGAGATTTTGTGAATTCAAAGAAATATGAAGTGTAGCTACCCAGGGGGACTAGATAGATATTTATACATGCATATAAAACACATCTTTGCTATATAAATGTGTTCCACAGGGCTGAATTATGTATTTCAGTTTGGAGATATCAGCACTTTGATTGAGTAAACTCTAGGGATATCTCTGTTAAGAGATATGTCTGAAGTTTTATTTATTTATTTACTTTTACCCTTAAAAGTATGCATAATTAAAATGTTAATTTTATCTCCCTACCCTGTTTAATTTAGGTCCATAAGATGCTGGGTGAGGAGAATGGAGGAGCACTTAAAGAGGTAACAACCATGCTCAGTCATTAGGTTGCTCGGACCAACAGAAGGTCAGCTCTGAGAAAATAGTCTATTCAGTTAGAAGGTAACACTTGATTTATTATATTTTCTCTATTCCAAATTTTTGAAATTGCTTTAAGTTATGCCAGAACTAAGTAGTAGGATAATAAAACATTCCACATGTCTGTTACATTCCAAGAGAGGAATTCACTTCTGTGTAGGCATTTTTTCAGTTTTCTTGAGACATACAAACAATGTACTTATGATTTTATGTGTATATAAGCCAAAAATTCCCTTTGCTCCTTGTTTTTCTAAACATTCTCATGGAATGAAAAGGGATTTGATGGGGGTAAAGAATGGAAAACAATGTAATCACTCAACTGTTTAATAGAAACATAAAAATCTACTGTCCCAGATCGGTTAAGTCAAATCTCTCTTAATTGTTGAAGATGGACTGTAAAGTGTACCTGTTATCAGAGAGTTCTCAAAATGGAATCTAAGTCATGACAGTCTTCATAAACCGTTTATTATATGCTGAAATGATGATTATTGGTTCAAACACAGACACTGAATCCATTTACTCTTTTGAAAAGTGAAGGGTAGGAGAAGAAAGGTCCTCAAAGTAACCAGGAAGCCAATCATATCAGATGTTGAAGCTCAGCTGTCAAACTTTGCAATAAATAATAATAATAACAACAACAACTTCACAGTGTACTCTTTGAATGATGTTGTAACGTGTTCCTTATGCTAATACCTGTAAAACGCTGACTGTTAGTCATCATACTGCCAATGGCACATCCATTTAGGACACAGACATATAGGACATGGGCAACAGCTCGTAAGTCAGGAGTGGGTACTGTCCATATAGGGTAGAAAATTAACTTCACAGAATAACAGATTTTATTTTTTAAAATCTTTTCATTTGTATTAATGGGGAACAATCTTTTCCAGACATGGAGGTCTTCACACTATGCTGCTGATTCTGATTGATTAATCGATTGATTAATTTAAACTAAAGTGTGCCTTTGGACCTAAAACATACCTGCATCCATATTGTCTGCAAGTTTCACATTGCAAAGAAGAATTTTCATTTTTGAAAGGGCAAAGTAGTCAGGACATTATCAGTAATTTCCTGCACAACACCACTGCTGTCCTCTGCACCTCTTTGCTGAAGCACACATGAGAACTCTGCTTTTTTGGAACTA
>VZZY01012132.1:156797-216601 GCA_013400335.1 Eurystomus gularis | reverse complement strand
GTCTGTCCTTGGTTTTAAGGTGTAAAAAGATGGTTCCTGCTTCCAAGAGGTATACAATACATCGTGCTTCAAACGTTCTCACAATATCACTGAAAAGATTTGCAAATTTTACAGGCGGAAAGATCAACAAGGTATATTTACAGCTGTCCTGCAACTTTGTCTTCTTGGAATAGGAGATTTCCCAAAGAGGAATAGTCCTTGGTGCTGTGTGACCATAAGAACGGACCTTACTCTTGCAGAGCAAATGCTGTAGAAAAGAGTCCTCTGCAGCTTACATTCTTCAATGTTGCCTACGAGGATAGGCATTTGTAAATGGATGAGAAATAGATTCCCGTAGTCCTAGTCTGTGGGATTTTGGGGGGTGTTCCGTGACGTCTTTCAGGAGAATCTTTTTGTTCTGTGTTTAGGACGTTAAATATCCTGAATATTTGGATCTTCGAGCATACATGTCCCAATCAATGGGAGAGCCGCTCATCTATGCTTTATACGCTGTTCTTGTACATAGTGGTTTCAACTGTAACGCAGGACACTATCTCTGCTTCATAAAGGTAGGTGTCTGCTGGATTTCGGACAGGGTAAAACCTGTGCGGACAAAGAAATGAAAATGTTACCGGCAAAGCACTGATTGTAGGGGAAAAGGCTGCATTATGTGTTGTGTTGGATTTGTTTTGGTACGTTTTGTTTGGTGCTGTGCTATATGTGGTGTCCTTTGCAGAACCTGCAATTCACCTCAAGAAATCATTGCCTTTATTTGCAGGCGGGTAATGGACTGTGGTATCGCATGAACGATGCCTCTGTGGAGCTTTCTGATATCAAGACCGTGCTGAATCAGCAAGCTTATGTACTTTTTTACATCCGGTAATAACAGATGCTAAGTGTGTTCAGCATAGCCTTACCTTCCTGTTATTGAGATCTTTGTCTTCTGTCAAGTGTTTTTCTTCCTTTCCCACAAAAAGATTACTCTTTGTCTAAGTCACTTCTCTCCTACCTGAAATTCCCGGTGTCACTGATCATCTTTCATTGCTGGGCCTTGCACGGCTGCCCTTGTGCGCAGTGCTACGTACCTGCTCTCTGGAGCTGGCCGGTGTAGCCAAGAGGAGCAGTTAAGGCCGTAGATGGTGTAAGGATGAGTTACGGCTCTGAACAGGATGGTCACTGTAGAAGACCATTCTCTAAGTTTCAGGTGGTGGTCTCGGTTAAGTGTTCTGTGTATGTCTCCTGTGTCAGAAACTGTTCCTGTGAAATGATGGGGTGGGATTTAATGCAGGAACAGGGTGAACGTAAAACTAAGAACTCGCTGCTCTTTTCAAAGGCGCTATGATTTGACACTTGGAGAACGTGCTTTTTACTTACCAGCACCGTCCTATCCCCGTTCATTCCTTGGTCAACGGGGGGCTAACAGTAAGCAGACTGGATTTATGGGACCACGACTTCCTCCTCATATGATTAAGGTAATTAGAGGGGGGCAGATAATGGCACAAAATTGATAGTGGTTTCTTGTTTTAGAGCGCGGGCTTTTTGTTACTCTTTTTTAGCATCTGAGTTTTATTTTCTTTTCCTACAGCTTTCTTTGCAGCCCTCATGGTTCTCCCAGAATTATTCCAACTGGCTAATCCTAAATCATGCAGCGATGGTACTTAATCACTTCCACTCAGCTTTCTAAAGCACTAAGAGCTACACTCCTGAGACAATTTAAGTAGTCTATTAATGCTCAAAGTATTAAAATTTTAAAAGTAAAGACTTTCCCTCCCTATCAGTGTCATATTAACTGCAATGCTGAAAACAAATTATCTTGTTCCTAAGTACCAGAACAATTATTCCAGTGTTTTCAGGGAATATTTAAAGAGGAAAATAAATACATTTGGGAACAGTTTTAGTCAGGGTTAAGTTTTTGTTTGCATTTCAAAAATAATGCTCATGTGATACCAATGTGTGGTATGCCAAAAGCAGGAATTAAATGCAATTGCTGGACTTACCTTTATATGTGAAGTAGGGTGTCTTCTCAGGTGTTGAAGCAATTTGTAGAAATAATTAATAGGAGAATTTCATGTTTTAAAACTTTAAATGCAGGGTGTTTTCACATAACCATCTCGCAATCTCTTCTCTTTACATGCAGAATTCAAGTCATTTAAATGGAAATGGACCCCTAAAAGAGGATCCAAATACTCTTGGTGTCACCCTAAAACGGCCGTCTTCAGCTCCCCCAACAGCTTGTGTTCAAAACTGGGCAATTACCAGGCCTTCAATTCCAGATCCATCAAAAAACCAGAAGATCACTATCAGTATTCATAACAAATTGCCTGCACGTCAGACTGTGTCACAACCTGACTGTCTTAGCAGTGCTGTGGAGGATGAGGACCTAAGCAAGCCTGTTCCTTCATCCACAATTACAAATTCTTCTGCAGTAGAGTCTACCTCAAATGCATCTACAATGTCAGTTGCTACTAACATTTCCAAACAGGAAGTTCCTGATGAAATTTTTGTTGAGCCAGTAGTGAATGGAAATGGAAATCCTAAACTCAGCTCTGATAATGCAGTCCCTTACGGTGCAGAATCTTCAGGAAAAGCTGAGGAGTCGAAGGGCTTATTTAAAAGGAATTGCAACATAGTATCTTCTAATGGAATTTTGATTGGAAAGGTGGTCCGTACATTGCAGAATTCCCATTCTTCCTGTCAGAATGCTGAAGAAGAAAGATCCCAACATGAGCTGCCAAAAAATGATTCACTAAATGGTGCTATTAGTTTAGATAATGAATCTAAAGAAAATGGACTGAAACTTGATGATTCCGCTTGCCAAGTCCAGCCTGTTAAACCTGAGATTTTCTTTTCTAAAACAAATGGATTGCTTGAAACAGTGAGTTATGCTTGTTCTATCTAGAATGTCTCACCTGCAATGTATTCGGTATCCAGCAGCATTATAATGTTTCTAATTAATGTGAAATACCAAGAAAACGCACAGCACAAATTTAATCCTAACACTTTGTGCTATTATCCCATTAGAATTTGCAGAGCTGAGCTGACAAATGAGAACATGCCAACTTAAGAGAAGTTCAGCTGAGATAATACTTCATAAGTTTCATAAATCTATTTGGGGGTGAGTGGGGTGACGGTGCATATAACTCCAAGTGATCTTGTTTAACATCTGATGTGGAAATTTTGCAAACAGTTGTTTTTTACTAAAGATAGTAATTTTTCTGTCTGTTAACTTCTACATTTTAATTGTAGATGCCTATAGCTTTGTCACCGGTTCCTCAAGAAATAATCTTAGAATCTCTCACATACAACCACTTGAACAGCTTGTCCGAGGAAATAAGGTAAAATGAGTACCTTCTGATTAAAACAAGATTTCGTACAAGTTTATCGTTTTTCTACCTGTCTACTAAAACTGTTTAATAGAAAGATTTAATTCAGTACAGAGAATTCCACACTGTACATGTACTGTTGCAAACATCAGCACAGCACATAGACTATTCCATGTTAAATACAGGCAGATGACTCTTGGAAAACTTTTGGTTTTTCATAGAATGTTTTTCCCTTTTTTCCATTTTCTGGAATACTTTTTCTATGCCTTTTTCCCTTTCTTTCCATCCTAGGCTGTGTGAATGTAAATTCCTACCATCTGCTCTCTCGTTTCAGAGAGAGAGGGAAATCCATGTGTTTGCTTTTTTCTAGTTGGAGGGAGAGCAAATACTGTGGTTTTGGCTGTTGATGTGATTCAGAGCAGCAAGTGGAGGGAGACTGATGTGTTGGCTGAGGGCTTTTTTTAGTGCGAGACTTGCAGAATCAAGAGAAGAACAACAGCTGGGAGCTGAGGAAAGTGCAGAAATAGGTTTCTAAAGGGAATGTGTTTGAGAGCTTTCCCGTAGCCACCTTTATTTTATTTTATTTTATTTTTTACTTAAGGGGATTTTACTCCTAATACTCATCTTTTAGATGGACCTTTTTCAAGTGAAAAACATGTTTTTATTTTGTGCAGTGTCCCTGGACCTCAGAAATCATCTGAGAATGATGCTCTTATGGAAACTGTAGTGATGGAAGCACTGTTTGCCTATGAAGAATCCAGAAAGGTTCCTTCCAACTTTAGCTGTGAGGTTGAGAATATTTTTGCTCAATCAGATTCTGACACCATTTCTACCAAAGAAGAAGTTGCTGAAAGTATTATAAAAAAAGCTGACAATGCACATCCTAATATCAACGGTCAGCACAAGGTCAGGAAAAAATCCTTGGACACCGAAGATGAATTCCTTGGGCAGTGTGAGTCTGAAGACAATAGAGACAAAGACAAACCAAGAAGATCAAAAGAATCTGAACTAATTTCAAAAGAAAATCCTTTGTACATCAAGGGGTCTCCTGAGACCGAAGAGAAATTAGGGCCAACTTCCTCTATAAGGTCTGACATTGAATGTAATTCTAAAAAACTTGCATCGCTAGATATTACAGATAAATGCCAAGATACAAAAGACATTTCTAATAACTATGTAGAGGTACCACCTGTTAATGACTCTTCTATTACAAAGCTGGATAAAGTTTTGGAGAGTCAATTTTCTAGAGAAAACGAGGGACTGAGTAATAAAAAATGTGAAGAAGATAAACACAGGAAAAAATACAAGAAAAGCATATATGACTCTAAAAAAACTGACAAAGAGCACTACCGAAAGAAGAGAGAAAACTCAGACACTGAAGAGAAGGAAAAGCAAACCAGAAGCAAATTAGATGATCATTCCCACAAGAGGAGGTGTTCTCGCAGTGTGGAAACAAATAAGCAAAATCGTCATAAGCAGGAATATTGCAATGAAAGCAAGTTCAGATCTTCCCATAATGAAAGAAGAAGTCCAAATAATGGCAAAAGCTCAGGAAAATATTTTCGTTATAGATCTCGAAGCAGAGAAAGAACAGAGCAAGACAGAAATAGGTATTACCATTCCAAAGGAGAGAGAACTTGGAGCAGAGAAAGATACTACCAAGATGAACCACGGAGATGGGAAAAATGCAGATACTACAGCGATTATTATTCCTCTCATGGAACAAGAGATGGTAGAGAGAGAAAGTCCTCTCATTGTGATAAAGACTTTGACAAATCAAGTCAAGCTTACAACAACAGGTCACACAAGGATTATCACTGCAAAAGCAGATGGCCTCACAACGCACTCTCTGATGTACATCACTTTAGCACCTACAGAGCAAACTTATATAATTGCTCAGTACCTCAACAGCAATCTGAAAAATATTCCCGTGAAAGGTATGCACTTCCACCTGTGTTGGGTCACTCAAATGTTCAGGACTTTTCCTGGGAAAATGAGAAAGAAAAACTAAGAAATGACAAAAGGAAACATACCCACTCAGAAGGTAGCGAAAGCGAAATAGAAAAGAAATGCCGAAAGATAGATGACCAAAGAACGAAAAAGTCTAAGAAGGTCAAGAAGAAAAAGAAGTCCAAAGATAAACATCGAGAGAAGGATTACAAGTAAGCAAGGATTCCGGCATAATAAACATTTTTTTCCTAATTCTTTTCTGGGTGGTTCTCATGTCTGCCTTTTTTCCTTTGCTTCTAAGTTATTTGTACAGCTTAATCTGGCGGGGGATCGTGGCATTAGGTCGGTCAGGTGAAGACGGGAAAGAGATCACTGAATTGTGTTAGAACACTAGGTCTGGAGAATGTAGTTAGAGTCACATCTGCACATCGTTCTTGATTAGGTTGCAACAAATTTTTATTTTAATTCCACAACTAGCCTGTTAGTGATTTTTTTTGTACAAACCAGGAGCGCTTGTCCTTCGATGCAAGGGCTTAAGTTTGCTGCTCCTAAGGGGATGCAGATGGGCAGAAATTACCCAAACCAGGGGACAACGCTGCAAGTCATCAGCTGGGGTCAAATAAATAACGTTTCATGCCTGCATCCAGTGCCACATCTGTTTTTCTATTTTAAACTTGCATCTTTCCTTCAGACGTTATGATTTGGATGTCTCTGTGCTCCACTTTGACAATGACAATCGCAAACATAAGAAAAAGAAGAAAAAGAAGAAAGACATCAGGAAACTGAAGGGCTTCTTGGAACATTTAGATCCTCGTTTCCAGAAGAAAACACGGGAGAAGAAGGAAGAATCCTCTCCTCCAGGTGGCTATTTCTGTGAGCAATACAGAAACCAGGGCAGTAAACAACCCTCCAAGGAAGGGAAGCCTTCTGGTGCAGGTGAAAGCAAGAAATACAGCTCCATCACCTCCAACGAGTATGTTAAAGGTAAGGGGTCACAGGGTGTTTGCAGGAATCCTATTTATTCACGTAGAGACTAATATTTTTTAAAATCCTTAAGTATTCCTGTGATGAAATCTCAGCTTTATATCAAGGCTTCCAAACAGTCTGCAATGATATTAAAAAACTTTGATAAGCTTTTTTTTTTTTTTTTTTTTCTAAATGACTGCTAGGGAAAAAAGTCTGAAATAAAACTGCAAATGGTTCAAAGGGCAAGTAATTCTCATTTGATCTGATGGTTAAGTGGTGAATAAGTGGGAGAGGTTCAAGATGCCTTATTAAATTCAGTCAAACTAAATAGGGGGAAGAAAAAAAAACCTGGGCAGCTAGATCTTGAAAAAGAATCTAGCAGCTAGACAGGAGGTTCAGTAGTGAAGATGGAAGATGGATGACATGAGACTTCCAGGCTACTAACATCATAGCGAAGCACCATCTTCCTAAAAAAGGGTGCCAGAGTAATGGATTTAAATAAGACTATGTTCAGCTATTTCACAGCACTGAAACAGTGCTGACTGCTTGTTCAGACTAACAGAAATGGGTGATAATATTGAACTATCGTTGTTTCAGATCTGCCTTATTCTAAGCACAGTTGTTAACCCTTCTGAGGACGCTTTGCAATTTAATGCCTAGAAAGTTTATTAATTTCCTGCTACTCTTTTATTTACTTGTGGGGTTTTTTCCTGTTACTATAGGCTTAAAAATAGAGAGAAGTGGGCTGATGAAACAGCTCTTCCCTAATTTCTAATATTAAAAAGGTCAGTTTGATACTTCTTATCAAAAACCTAAATACTAACTTGAGTAGGTGCCTGAATTGACACTGAACTCCCTGCTGTTCCTTGTCATAGTCCTGACTTGGACTCTCAGTAGAGAACAATTTCAATTAACTTTCTCTAGAGTTACACAGTGAAGAAGATTGCACACTGCAACAAACTCAACATCTGTAATCAATTTTGCATGAAATTTTTCTGAACAGAAGTGTTTATTATAAAAATCTTCTAAAATGCCCATTATCTGACATAAAGCCTTTCCCAGTTACTCAAATATTTAAATGAACAATGCCCTCCAGCCACCTATTTTATTCTTATAGAGAACTGAAGTAATCCCTGAAGAAGACTATCCAAGCTCACTATACAAAAAGCAAGTTTTATTTTTAAAATTTTCTACATTTAATACCCACAATTTAAAAATTGAGTTAGTAGTGACAATCCCGTTCATTCATAGCTCGGTATTGAAAATGTCATTCTGGCAAACAAAACAAAAGAATTCATCTTCTTGCACTACAGCTGAATGCATTTCACAGTTTGGGGACATGCAATCTTGGAAGATATTTTAATTTTCAAAAATATGATGTGCTTTCCACATTGACATAATCAATCAGTAGATTCTTGCACTGAGAAGTTTCCTTAAGGTAAAGAGGAAATGCAGCTGTGAAAAAATAACAAGTGTATTTTATGACCCAGACAACCAAAAGTTTTGTTCTGAAAAGACAGTGTGGAGGGAAAGCTGATTGTTCACACACTCTTATTGTAAAATTTAAGATTCTATTAATTTCTTTAACAGGGAAAACTGAAGGAGGACTCAATTGAGGTCTTTCAAATGCTATTGTTGTAAAAGCAGACTTTTAAACCATAAAACTGTCCAAATAATCCTTCTTGCACTAAAAGTGTCCATTCTAGCTGATAAATCAGGAACTAAACAGGAGAAAATGCATCTCTCTCATGCATGTTTCGCTTTAGGAAATTGTCCAGCCAGCAGGTGGCAAACTCGGTTTTTTCTCAACCACTCAAAAGTATAATAAGAGAGTAAATGTGTTCCAGCTCCTTACAGAAGTCAGGGGAAAGACTACTGGGCACTGTAGATGAAAGAGCCGTTCACTGATTCACAGGTGGACAGTGCCCCGCTTCCACAGATTGCCTGCAACACAAGCGGGATAGGAGAGCTCCGAACAGCAGTTTTTCTAAGTCTTGAGAACTTTAGTAGTGCCACGGGTCCATGGATGTTAATTAGCTTCATCTTGTGGCAGGTCAATCTTTTTAAAAACAAATGAGTCTCAACTAGGATTTTCTGAATGATGGAATCTAATCTCAAGCAAGGCCACTTTGGCAGTGTGTTTGAAGAGAACGTTGAACCTCTCAGACAAGCAACAGACACGCTAGAACAACTGAGGAGGAACTGTAGCTTGTGCCTTTCCACCAGCCTTTCCATGCTGCTTTGAAGAAATCAGTAAGGATGAAGAGGGCGAGTGGTGACGTGTGATTCACAAAAGGCCCAGATGGGATGGGAGAAGGAGCAGCTTTAAAGCAGGCGCTTTCCTACATCTTCTCCCCAGAGAGTTTCTGAAGGCTTCTGGTTTTGTGGGTCAGACTTGGTCAGCAGGACCACAGGGCTGGTAGTAAGACAGGGCTGCTGTGTCAGCAGAACTTCCAACTCAATGAAATTTACCTAAGGTCTCCTACTTGCTATGGAAGCAGGTAGCTCTGTTCTAACCCTCTGTACAGTTCACCAGTCTTAGCGCAGAACTGAAACGCAGCCAGTTGAAAGGTGAGGAAGGCACCTTCTCGAGTCAGCTGGATCCTGTGGTGACAGGGCAGAGGGAGAGCGCTGTGCCGCTTTCAGACTTCTCTTTCAAGAAAGCCAAGCACTGAGACCCACTTCTATGCTGAACGTCATGACAGGGAGTGGCATCGCTTCCTTTTGTCTTTCAGATGCAGAGCTTCCTGATGGAAGCCTTCGACACTTCAACTAAACCTACCATCAAACCCAGCAACGTTTTACCATCAAACCCAACATGACCAACACTGACCATCAAAACTTAAACTTCATTATCAAAGCAATTCCCATCAAGACAAAATCCAGTCATAAGTGGTGCTTAACATTTCTGTACAGAATTTTACCATGAAAGAACTTTTTTTTTAGTTTTTAACTTGAGACTTTCTTTTTTAAAACCTACTTCTAATCCAAAAGGGTGGAAACTTTTTACAACTGCTGAACATTATAAATGACCACATAAATATCTCACCGATGGGAGACAGTGCCCTGGAATAGACCATCTCAAATGCTGCTTAATTACAGACTCAGGTTGACTTTATGTTATTCATGTAATGTTTCTCCAAGTTAGACATCTGCTGCAAGAGCAACCAGGAATTATGAAAATTGCAACTGCCAGTCTGTATATTTAATTTAAAGACTTATTTAAAAATTCACAAGCTCTCAAATAACTAGAGTTTTGCAAGAGCTTCATCTTCTTTTCTGTGATGTCTGACACTAGAAACTAATTTACACCACATTTGAGTTGTGTTCAAGACCTGAAGAAAATCTTCTGGTTTTTAACACTGCGAAACAACAAAGATGCAGTTCTGAATGTATCTCTCCAGACTCTTTGTATACTCTTCCATATGTTTTTATTACATTTTCTTAATATACTGTCACTTGTCTTAAGTCTCAGTTGTCTGTTTTGTCCCTCTCAAGTGTCTAGTTACAGACAAATTCATACTGTGATTTTTATTTTTATTATTAAATGCTATCAAACTGTGATGCACTTATTATTCACTGGTCCTGCATCAGGAGATGAGTGGGGAACCTGTATTAAATACAGTTCATCTGAATAATCTGTCTGGTTTATACAAGCTGTGTTGTTCAGAGATGTCTAAAGTTTGATCTTTGTTTTTTTAAAGAGAAAAAGCACTTGCCCCACTGTAAATATATAGCATGTACAATTTATATAGTATATAAATACAGCAAAGTTAAAACGGAGTTTTACTGGAGTTATTTAACGTGCAATATGCCCTGTGAGTCGAGCGCTACCCGTGTGTTGGATACCCCAGCAATGGGCTCTTCCTTTCAGGGACAGGGGACCAGATGCTGTGGCCGGGACCCAGAGAAGATCAGTAACTTGGGGCTTCAGCTGCCTAGACAAGAATGCAAAAGGCTGTCTCCTCTCAAGTTAAAAGCCTCCAAAAGCAGGCAACGGGGTGGAAGCTCAGCGTTGCCTTCTCCTCTGTGTGGCACTAAGGAGAATAAGAAGGCGCAAGGTCTTGCTAAATGCTTCAAGTACTAGTCTGGTCCGTGGAGACCACCATAAAGCCAACCCAGAAGCAGGCCCCGCATAATGTGCCTGTGGCAGCAGCGCCGTGAAGCGACATGAAGTACCGTGACACACAAACCACATACCTTTCCTGGGGCCGGCCTGCGCTCAGTTTCCTCTCTTGTCCTCGGGCTCTGAGGTTCGGGGTCTTGTCTCCCGTCCGATGAACAACTCCGGCATCGCTGTGCGAAAGGAGCTGAAGTGGCGACGGCTGCACCTCCAGGAAGAGCTCCAGGAGCAGCCAGTGCCTGCACTAGCGACGAAGCAGCGGCGGCGGGGAGGGCAGCTGGTGCCAGCCGGGCTCAGACGGTGACGCGCTTCACGTTCCCCGGTCCTGCACCGGGAGCCGAGCGCGGACCCTCTATCGAACACGCTTCTTCTGCGCTAGAGGCTCGGCTTCTCTTCGCGCTGAGAAAACGAGCAGGCAAAGCCGCCAAAGCTCATCCTCCAGGGGATGGCTCCCTCCGGGNCGCGTCCCGGCGCCGGCGGGAGGGCGGCCGGGGCCCCCTTGCCCCGAGTCCCGCGGCGTGAGCGGCGCCGTTCCCCTGGTGCCAGCACGGAGGAGCGGTCCGGGCAGCTGCAGGAGCGTTAGCCATTCCCCGTTGGGGGAGGTCTAATTAATCTCCTTGAGGAGCAGAGATCCAATTTCCGCCCCATCTGCATGTGTCTCACAGTCGTGGACAAACAAACGACCTCCTTAATGTAGGGTGGCTCTCAAGGGACCCCTGTTCTTCATCGAGTAACACCCATAGTTGTAACGTACTTTACTAAAACTATTTTGCAGTTGAAGGTTTTTTTCTCTCTGAAAACTTGAATCTGGTAATTTACATCAGCGGGCCTCACGGCAGCGGAAAGGGCCTTTTACTCACAGGAGTAGTCCTTACCTATGCTGTAAAACTGAACCTTAATCTTTAAATAAATAACTCAGCATTTGCCTCCCATGTATTCTTGGCCAATGAGCAGGTATACAATGGTATAGTTTCACACTTTATTTCTGAGAAAACCTCCAGATTTAACAACAGGTCTTAATGATAAATGAGAACATTAATATTGCAGTGGCTTTATGCAGAACATCATGTTTTTAACAATGATTGATACAGAGTATTTGTCATGCAAGTCACTTGTGTACACCAAGTCATACTTCTATCAATACATATCTGTACAGTATTTACATCTTATATTTAAACTCTAGCTAGAAACATTTTCCAAGAAAATACAGAAATGAAACTGGTAAGCCACAAGTCGTAATTTGTAGCATTTGGTCTACAACAGACCTCGCTTTTCCAGCAAGCATATCTACATAGATATGTAATAAATCTTAAAAATATGCATTGTTTTTATATATGAAGCATTATAAATGCTGCTCAGTTTACAAAGATTCAGTTTTGTACCAGCTTAAAATGGTTCAAAATGTTAAGTGACGTAGAGCTTATTTTGTCAGTTACATATTGTAAAATTTAAGTCAGTCCAGCTGAGCTTAAGTAGTATGTACAGTTCTCTCCCTCGATTGCACTGGTAACGTGGCTGCTGCTGGCGGCCACATGGTTTAGACACCGAGCGAAGCCATGCACGTGGCAGCGGCAGGAGTGGCTCCTGCTGGCCCCTGCAGTTGTCAGGGGCAATGTTACAAACAAAGAGGTGAAGATTTGAGCAAGTTTCAGTGCCACAGCAAGGGAGAAGTCTGTTGTCCCAGAGGACCTTTCCTCAGCATGGCCAAACCATAACAGATACTGCTTTAGGCCACCGAGCAGCTGGTCTTAGTAGCTACCCCTGGACTTGAAGCCCAATAAAAAAGGGAAAGGGGGAGAGATTTTTCTTCACCCTCATGGATAGTACCTGATTTGGCCAAAATTTTCACAAGCCACTTTGTTTTACTGGCCCCGTGGCCAGTGGAAATTTTGGGCCGGTTTCACTCCCTGTTAATACTGTTACAAAGACCATTTGAAATCAAATATTATCACTCAGAAGAATGCTATTCCTTTAGCTTTGGTGAATTAAATAGATACATTGAGCACCACAAATAGCTGTTTAAGATGTTGCATTTTAATGCTAAGAAATAATATATTTCCTGCTATCATATCCTCAGTTACATGTTACTCTAAATAATTATTTCTGCCAGATACAAGAACTTTGAACTAAATTAACTCTCAAGGCATTTCCTTCATGCTTCTGGGCAGACATCCTCACCTGGTTAAATAAATAAGTTTTCTTGGAGGTGATCTTTCAACAGATAAGAATTGATACAAAAGTGCTTCATGGCTTATTAATGCTTTCGTAATCTCACATTTCTCCAGACACACGTATTTGCTGCTTTTCACCTTTACACTCATTAGTACCACTGATTCTGGCTTATCACTATTTGCATTACAACTCTACTTGTCCTAAGCTAAAAATGATGTATGCATCGCTTGAAAACAACACTTGAAGTTGCAGAACAGAAGACTCAAAAGAAGTGATGTTGGCAGCTCTATAATCATGTTGCTCTGCAAACGTAAGACATGCAACTTAATCTGTTCCTACAAGGAGTTTAAATGTGTTCCATTAAGCAAAGACATCCCCACAGTGATACCTACTCAAGGATTCTATCTCCTTTGGTTAAGTTTTGCTCCCCTGAAAGTACTCGAATTTGAACACTCATCCAAGTAGACCACAATTCCACACACTCTGAGGAAAATCTAAGGTTTAAAAAAAAACTTTACTTCATTCTCCTCCTCTCGGTCTTTTTTGCAAACATGCAATAAATCAAAACATTTACAGGCTGACACCTCATGCAAAACAAGGTAAATGAGCAAGATGGGAACAATTAAACAGACTTTCCCTTACAGTTAAAAGGAGATTTGAAGCAGATCAACTCAGTAAGTCTGTGCTTTTGCCAGTGCAGCATATGTCCCTCTAATGTATCCAGAGATGCTTCCATGACTGTAACAAGTAAAACTGCTTTTACAAAATATTGGGTCTCCACCTGGGTCTTCATTGGCACAGTAGGCACAGCTCAGGTTTAACAAATTTGTATAAAACTAGTGCTAATGGAAGCAGTAGGGCCCAACCCCCCTACTTTTTGCTCCTGTTGTGGAATCAAGGGCTTTACCTTAAGAATGGTCTGTGCGCTACCAAGAGGAAAGTGTTGTAGTAAAATCTGCCATGGCAGTTTACATATTACTGAAAGACTATCAGTAAGACCACTGAAGGGTCTTCCACAAATTATATATATATATATATATAAAAGACATGCTCATGGGATACTTTAGTTGCACTAGATAATCAATGTCTAAGATTTGATTTTTTAAGTACAAATAAGGATGTCTACTAATTTTTTCAATTTCAACTGCTGAAGCACAGATCTGAAAAATCGCCTTTAACAATACAATAACAATACTGATCTTTTCTGCATGTCCAAAGTTTGTTACCAAGCAAAGGAATGGATATTGCTTGCTTAACTATCTAGGGCTGTATCTTACAGAAATATTTCACGTTCCTGGTTTTCCCCTTGAAGAACATCAAATGCATGTGTAATTATTTGGCAGTATTTTCACATGGAAAGCCTAAACTCATGTAAGCCCTGTCTTTTTACTCCTTTAGTAGTAACTTAGTGTTAATTAACTACAACATATCTAAAACATAAGAAGGATGTTGCTATATAAAAAACATTAAACACGTCATTCAATCTTACTGCTTCCTACGAGTGTAGGAGCAGACAGGAATGAATTTAGCCTACTGGCAAATATTAAAGCACGTCTGTGCTTAGTGTCATGTCTACAGACTAAAACTTTTGCTGTTGAGTCCTGCAGCTATTTCAGTGTGTACCAGCCAAACCCTCTGGCACAACTAATAACTAGTTAATAGCTAACAACTAGTTAACTATGCAGCTGTCAGTCTACTGCAACTGAGTTGCATTTCTGAAGAAGCAAAGCTATTTCCATAAAGGTAGGGGAGTGACTCCTAAATGAAAGCTGCACTCAGCTGTTCATTTACTGTGAAACACACAAGACTTGAAAACTGATACTGAGATTGTGGGTTTTCTGCTTCCAGAAAAATTAAGTGCTAGATCATGCTCAGCTCTTTTGGTGCTTGCATTTTAGTGAGAGATAAAGGTCTTATAATCACTCCTCCTTTAATGGGAAATGCATTCAAGTTACAGGGCATTTTACCATTAGCCTCGAATTCCTTTCCTCCCAACCCAAGTAAACTGGAGTTGTAACTAATAAAAGTGAAAACAAGGCTTCCATGTATTCAGTTGAATTAAGTTCCAATAGAATCGTCCTCTGAAAGGTCCTGCCCAGTTTTTATGTCATAGTAAAGTGTATATACATAAAATATACAGTTATTGTCTTCATTTAGTTTGTCCAATTTTTACTTTATCACCCAACTGTATGCTCATTTATAGCTTGATGCAGGTATACAAGTTGCTTATCATGTTCTATTTCTTATTTGCAATTCTTCGTTTCCTTGTTGCCAGCATATCGTAAAAGGGATCCCTGCTGATACTTGCTCTAGAAGAGACAAAACAAGACATCAGTTTGGTTAACAAAGATCTGGGATTGAAAACTAAAACTCTTTTGTTCTCTCTTCCCTGTGGGATAACTCCATGCTCTTAATAAGATAACGGATGGTTGACTTCTAAACATCACACTTATTTCCTTAGAAATATATGTTATTCAGGTGTGATTTCTTAAGAAGAGTTCATACTTTCATCTTGACCATTATTTATTTCTTTGAGTGTGGGTCTGCTTTATAAACCTGTCAAGATAAAGTCAAGCTGTGAAAGTTTAAAGCTGCACTGTGAACATGCTTAAGATGCGTGTCACTGAAGTTAATTATTAGGTGAAGTAAGTATCTAATAAAATGAGGGTTAAATATGATTAAAAGAAGGCTTTACATTTGGTTAAATTTTTTTTTTTTTTTAATCCACATTTTCCTGTGAGTTAGTAGCACTATTTCCTTAGAACCAGACAGTAACAGGAGACTCGCATCTTAATTCATCAACCCCACGTAGTTTGTCATTAATCCTAAAGGATATTGCCACATGAGAATTCTTCAAACAGGTTAGAATACAAATTCTCTTAGTATCTTACTCCAGAAGAACTTACACTTCATTTCTGAAAGACATTTAAGACTTTAAACTCACTTGATAGATTTAATCCACTCTTCCTTTTCTTCTGGGGTGGGAGCAGATATTCTGTACACTACATGGTTGCCTTCCACCACTCTACCATCAGCTTCAGTTTTACATGCTTTAATTACTTGACCTTTATGACTGGGGTTATAGAGCTCAAAGCAGTTCTGGAGGATAGAAATGAAGAAATAAATTTAATAAACAAAGCTGACAAACATCTTTATTTAACATGACATCCAGGTTCTATATGGTTTACTTATCTTCACTTTAAAAATAAAGTTATGAAAATATCTTACTGGTTTTCTAGGGTCTTCAACTTCTCTTATGCTAAGATTTTCTAATGGAATAATTCCTCTAGGTTCTTTGTCCTAAAAAATTAGGAAAATATCACATTATCAGCCATGTTAATAACCTGATTACAAACAAAGTTCACTGTAATATATACTCACTGTTGTGTACTCAAAGTAATACAGGCAATTGTCTGTCAGAATAAACCATCTCCGTTTCCACGTTTTTACTCTTCCCCCTACAATCAAAAGGTATGGCTGAATTAAATGTGTGTTGCTGTCAAGGCTTCAACCACGGATAAGAAAGTAATTTAGTTTTGCTTGGTTTTGAACATATGGCTTAATTATTTGATCAGAAATGGATCAGGCACAGATGAGCTGAGGATAAAGAAACATATTGCTCTAACTCTTGTACTGAGATCAAACTCCTGAGACAGCATTAACTATGGTGTTGCTGACCAGCCACAAGAACTGTATGCTCTGAAGTTCCAAATGTCTCCTCTCTTACACAGAAGGAATGCAAAGTTTAGCAGTCAGACCTTCTGACCTGCCATCACAGTTATTTACTGCATCAAAAATATGAATACTGTACAGCCCTCCGAAATGCAGTCAGTGCTGCTATGGCAAAGGGAGCCCAATTGCCAGCAAACCAGTAACTGGGTTCATGCAACTCTCTCTACAGCCCATCTTGTACAAGAAGAGTCCCATCAATGAAGTTTAGGACATTTTATCACGTTCCTTTCACTCCACTCATGCGCATTTCTACTTTCAGATTTAAGATCAAGTGTGTAAGGTGCTTATAAACATTATTAGCTGAACAAATATGATGTGTCATCAGTAAGGAGCAAATCCTATGCCAAAATGTACCATTTTTACTTGCCTTCCATCATTTAGTATTTTAAAACCATGGTTAATATATCGTTGAGTACATCTGACAGAAGAAATAGCTACTGCTCCAAAAATGGCAATTTTTCCTGCATTAACAGTTCAGACAACAGCAAACACAGAGCTCCTCTTTCTTACACCTACTAATGCCACACTGTAGGGAGCAGTTCCTTTTAGAAACACACATTATTGTCTTGGCTCTTTCAGCTGTTTTTCTGCTGTTGGCTACCTCAGAACCTGTCTAGCATTCCACATTCCCTAATTTTAAAAACTTACTTCCAGGAAAGACAATTGTAGATAATGTATTCACTTGTTTATTAATATACAGGCTTAGTTCCACCATAGTTATCTGACTTCAGGATTATGTCACCACCTGTGCATCATCCATTCAGCAATGATTTAATCTCGTTAACCCAACATTTCAAAATAGTTGATCTTGCTATTGAACACCCATGAATAAGAGAGTACCATTAATACACACAAGAACCCAAATTTAATCCAAGTCATATAACTAAACATGAGCATAATTTTTAAATCTTTTTGTTCTATTTGAGACAGCTGGGGTTTTGTTTAATACAGAAATCCAAATCGTATTAGATAACAATTCTAGGAATGTCATTAAATTTCTTAAAACCACCCTACTACGTGTTTGCATTGCAGACCAAGTACGTTGTATGCTCTATCTTCCTTTTGCTTGGTCTCATGACCTACATGATAACCCAGTGCTAACACACTGCGATGTTCAACGTACTCAAACTTTGTTTCCATTACACGCACACACATCTTAAGAAAAATACAATCTGCAAGCAGGTGCGGTGAAATAAGAGAAGGCAAAATAGTGCAAGATGCAGAAGCCGTGACAGAATGAATGGTTGAGTGAACTGGAGACAGTGAGGGAAGAACTGGTGGCATTTCAGTACAACTACTGTGACAGATCCTTAAGTAAAGTATTGTAGAAACCTTCGAACTGGCACATAAGTCACTGGAAAAATTCCTATTGCCTCAACTGTGACCTAGTTCAAGTAAGGAAGTATTTGGGCTAGAGATGGAAAGCCAACAAACCTTAGCTTGACTCACTTCCAGATCAATGAACAAGCAGCAGCCGAGTCAAGATGACTGCCAGGGCAGTCTTTGCTATAACCATAACGTGACATTTTTTCCACATAACCCAATGTTTATTGTTGTGACTTTAAGTCATGCTCTGCTCGCTAAGGTTAACATCATTTAACATTTTAATGGCACAAAAACGTCACTACGTTTTTCAGGCTAACAGGTAACATCAGCTATCATCAAACGTCATGGCTTGCCCAGTTCTAGTAGAAAAACAAATTCAGCAGGAGAGAGGATGAAACAAACAAAGAGGTTACTATCAGAAAGGCATCTTAAATTGAACAAAGGTGTTTCTCATAAGCTGTGACATAAGTGAAAAAAACACTTAAAATAATCAGCTAATAACCACACATTGAAAAGAAGGCCTGCCTGCAATTTACGGCAGAAACAACAGACTTAAAACACACACCTCCTAGAACATTATGAAGTGTCAAGCAGTAATTGACAACACAGTCTCTCTGGAAAAGCCAGACTTCTCAAATCTGAAACCTTCTGTAATCATGCTGCAGTTTTGATGCAGCTTTTGTGATGAAGCATTTCCCAGCTCCAGGATAGTACTGATGTTGAATTCAGAGAGAAGATTAAATATTTTCAACAATATCCTTATTACTGCTCCTTTCTCCCTAAACCAGCCAGTAGCTCACTGAGTTACAACACTCACATGAGTCACAGAAATAGGTCCTAAGTTCCTGCTCCATCAACCTATGAATTACGCTTCCAGAAAAAAAAGCAGCAAGGCAGGATTTTTTTTCCAGGTAACTATTCTCACATATATGTCTGTCTTCCCACCCCATTACTTAGCTGCAGCTTTCAACAGCACAAACTCTAGCAAAGTGAAAGGCAATCTGATCTGCACTCATCAAGTTTGCAGGGGTCACAATATAATATGCATTTGCCTTTACAATGGGCTAAACCCCAAGAAGCTGCTTGATAAGGCTTTGCGGCCCATAAACACTGCATGCAAGATTAATGGGTAAGTACTTGTGATAACAAAACACTCTTTTCCTCGGCCAAGATTGCTGTAGGCTCACAAAACAACAAAGGGTTTAGTACCATACTTTATATCTTATTCCAGCTCTCAATCTTTCAAAGATTAAAACTGGAAGGAATTAAGTTAGCAGGAGAGGATCAAGAAAATCAGAGTATGAATCCATAAACATTTACAGAAAAAGAGAAATACAAGTGATGTACTTCTGACAGATCTAGCTGATTGACTAAAATGCAAAGACATCACAAACAAAATAAATAAGCATGGTATCTTGTAGGTGGCAATCTAAGGAAACTACCAGAAAAGGCCATAACAAGGCAAAACGTACAGAAAGAGGAACAGAAACCCTCTTCATCTATGTAACCCAACGTAGGATTTTTTTTTTTCCAACTCTGAGCAAAGTACAGACTTGTAGAGAGCAAGGTAAAAGAAACCACCTATACAAAAGGGTAAAGCAACCGCAATGACTTAGAAAACACCAATTTCAAAATTTTAAAAAGGCTTTAAGATGAAAGGCATCAATGCATTTAAAGTTAGAAAATTCTACTGAAATCTTCGGCACATTTATATAAAGTTTCAGAGGAGAAAGAGAGTGACCCACACATCAAGAATGTCTTTTTCCTCTCAGTTCATTTAGATACCACTAGGTGGAACAGATTCAAGAACTGTAGTTATACAGATAACTGGACCACAGTTCGGGTTTCTTTGAAAAAGAAGCCTCCCAAGATCACAGCGTTAACTGTCACAACCTAGAAGAGCTTCAGTTACCAGGAGAAACCGGAAGGCACCAGTTTCCTGATCAACCACTGTTATTCTCTCTTCCTGGATTAGGAAAGAGAAAGGACATCCTCTCAAGGGCAGATGTGCTGGAATAAGTGCCACTGGTGAGACGGGCCTGGATGCAAAGCTTTTGGACAATCTCCAAGCTCTCAGTAACTGTCTGACTGGCAGAAAAAAATAACATGATCATGTGTCTGACTTGAATCATTTCCTCTCCAGTTTGGTGAAATAATGTCACAGTTTCTAACTGGAAGAGAGTGTTAGACAAACCAAGCTATTTGCCAAGAGAAGCTCTTTCAGGCAAAGAAACTCCTCCCTGTGCAAAGTGATAGTAACTAGGGCATTAGCACAGACTGCACAGACAATGTCAAAAACCTAAAGTAGATGGCAGAAAATTTCACGGTACCAACACCACTAATAATTATGACAGAGAAAAGTCTAAAAACTCATAATGTCTCAAGCTGCTCTAAGCGAGGACTGGTTAGCACTCAGCAGCTTTCAGTTTTCTACGTGTAGCATTCACTTTCATTATGGTGTAACAATAGCTTCATTTTTGTTATGGCTTCAAACAATGTAGAACTGAATGATAATTTAGGTTTACCAAGATAAAGATGTCTATATAAAGGCACCAGCTGAGGCTAGATAGATAAAACCAGAATTGCTGTCCGGCTGCCAAGTTTGGCACTTGGACTTACACAAAGTCACCTCTGAACAATTTGGAGCAGGAAACTCTCCAAAAGCATTTTGCACCCTCCCAGTTTTCCAAAACTCAATGCCAGGCTAGAGGGCTAGAGTGGTCTTTAGGACAGATGAATTTTACAACATATGAAAGTTTAATGATATCTATCTCCTGCCTGGGAGTCAATCAGTACAGTAAGCGGAATACTAAAAAGAGAGGCACAAGTAAATAACTGGGAAGAGTTGACTATAAGAAGTATCAAATCCAAAATACTGTCTTGATATACTCAGGGTCTGCGAGTTGTCTTAAGTCACATTTATAGTTTTATGTAAAATTTTCCACTTCAACTTTTAAGTATTATCACAACTGAGCATTTAAACTCTCAGGCAGGAACAGAGCCTCCTTAGCATTTCAACAACACTGAAATTTCTAGTATCAGCATCTTCCAGAACTGAAGAAAACTCACCCATTTCACAAGAAGTGTTTCCCAACAGAAAGGACTGTAAAAATGCAAACAATGTGGATCGAGACAGCACTCTCAACATAGAGTTTAAGCCTCCTAGCAAACAGGAAACTCAAGCGAAAGGAAAGAAAGAAAGATAGAAAGAAAAAAAAAAAAGAAAAAGATTGCCAGGTTTATTTCTGGTCAATGCATCTAAGCTAGCAAAATGACTTTGTCTGTACCGGTCTGTGTCTGCTGAAAAAAACCACCGTTTTTCACAGAAGTGCAGCTTCCTGACATTACAGGCTGATTTACTGGAGGCTTCTGGACACATCTGATTTCTTTATTCAAATAACCCTCATGCTCTAGGAGTGTTAAGTGCAACACTCTTCCATTTCACACAGTTTTACTACTGGGTTCTCTGTGCACTGTCTCTCATCTACATCACACATAATGAAAAGTTAGTTTTATTTGCTTGGTGGAAGAGCCAGAGATGGATTGTGCAGAAATACCTGGCAACTCTCACTGACTTTCAGTCACCTTTTTTCTTCAATTTCTTTGTTCCTCTATTTTACATTAATTCTCTTATACGTCTTTTATTGACAGTTTCCTACACAAGGGATACTGTCACTCCTCTAACACACTCATGCTCTTGCTTGCACATTTGGGATGTGTGTAAGTTTACAAGACCACACTGGCAACAGAAAGAGAAATATGCACATAGACTTAACACCCAACCTATTACCCAGAAAGCACATTTTATCTACATCATCTTGAAAGCCTTTTCTATTGAGATAGCTATAACCTCATGATACAAAATGGAGAAAAGCCGCAAAGTCCTCTTTGTGTCAGCTGAACCACCACACATCAAAAAGCAAGAGCTTTGCTTTTTTGTCGTTAGAAGGACAAAGAGCTCTATAGCATCTGTAGCACAGAGGTCAAAATGAGACATTGGAGAGCATGTGAATTAATTCCAAAGGCTTCCTTTTCACATCTACTTCCTTCCAGCACTAGCATGGCCATTAATTTTCAGATGCAATCAGCAGAGTAGGCCCCTGGCTCTAATCAGGCTCTACTTTGACCATACTCACCCCCATGTGCACCCCTCAGCTCACATCCCTTTTTACACTTCAGTCACCATTCTCCCAAGTGCAAAGTTCCTTCTATTTTGACAAGCAGTTATACATTAAAGTGGCCAGCAACTGGCTCTACTGCAGTGTGTGTGGTTTTATATAAAAGAGGTTTATTTCATTGAAAAACAAATGTTAAAATTTCATTCTCCTTCCTATAGGAAAAAAATTCCCTAAGCCCAAGTGAGAAGGTGAATATCATAAAATGTAAAAGAATCTGTAAATTAGGGCACGTTGCAGTGCCAGGAGAGTGCAAATTACCAGAGGTTTCTGCAACCCTAAATCTGGTCTCATTTAAGATTCTGTTAAGCATGCTAAGTATGTTATTTATACAGGAAAAT
Organism: Eurystomus gularis; assembly: GCA_013400335.1. NCBI lineage: Eukaryota > Metazoa > Chordata > Aves > Coraciiformes > Coraciidae > Eurystomus > Eurystomus gularis. Next base: position 194,514 of record VZZY01012132.1, on the reverse strand, counting down.
AAGCAGGAAAAAGAGCAGTTTTTATAAATACATAGTTCAAATGCAATCAATCGTTTAACAATCTAATGTAGGTGATATACAAGCAACAAAATCACTCTGGAACTTCATTACAAGAACAAGATGTTTTCTTTCAGTATAAATTACTCTTCCCCTGTTCTTCAATGAACAAGAAAAGTATGCTGAATAGTCATCTTTATTCTTCTGCTTTACATGTGAACACTGTTTTTGCAGAACACACTTGTACGTGAGCTAGACACTGACATGCCAGTCTTTCATATTACCACTGATGATACTGTTAGTGACACCGAGTGAAAAGCAAAATGCTACAATAAATTTGATTTTAAAAAAAATAAAAAAAGAAAAGAAAAGAAAAAAAAAAATCAACGAGGAAAGAGGAAGAAACTAAAAGAATGAGCAACTGAAGAAGAGGGGACTGGAAAGCAATCAGATACGTACCTCCTAATGCAGAATAAGCAGAGACAGCCAGTCACAGAACAGAAAGGTGATAGGTCATAGGCCATAAGGAAAACAAGAAGGCACATTTAAACCACTCATTAAAAAATCATAGCCAAAACCAAACCAAGAGAAACTCACAAATAATATGGAAAAACAAAGACATACAAAAATAACTATTTGAAGAGAAATCCTTTTTTCGTAGGCAGAAAACTGAGTTGAAATATAACACAGTTTTCTAAAATGACCTTATGGAGACTTAGTTGTTATTTATCAGTCACAGCATGTGGTAAATAACATATGGTGTTTCCTTTTTGTTGCCGAGTTTTTATTTCTCATATATCAGAAATAAAACTCCAAAGTCTGAAACAAGATTGATAATTTGGGTACACAAAATAAGAAGTAACAACCTTCACATGTAAAGGAGTTACTTATTTTGGTTCATACATTTTAAAATACAAATTACAGAATTAATCCTATTACCTTCACAAGAAAGCAGAGACATGGAAGCCGCAAACACACTAACAATAAACAAACATATATGAGCAAAACTGCCTTTATGACTAACCTAATTTCAGCAGCCAACCTTCTCTATCTGGATTAAAAAATGTATGCGTTAGATCATTTCCATCATCCTCTGGAATTTTAAATGGCTCATTCTTAATACTTTCATATAAATTCTAGAAGATAAAAAAAAAAGATGAAAAAGACCTCTTAATAAATGTCTAACAGAAAGCTCTTCCAGGACATCTTACTGCTTCTCAGACTATTTGTATAAAAAGCATAGGAAATACTGTCCATAAAATTCTGGACCGTTCCTTCTCAATCTTTGTTGACTACTTTGATTAAGTTTGATTTTAAACTATATCTATAAACCAGCATTTATTTTTACAGATTTTATAAGCACTTCTAGCAAAGACATTTTTTCCTTTAACTTCAGCATTCAGTATTTCAAAGGTTTCAGCTTCAGGTCTCATTTAGTACAAGTTTTGCCAAATGAATCTGGGTTTTCACACTGTCTCAAAGAAATAAGGATTTTTACTCATTTTACTGATTTTTACTGACAAGAGAAAGCTCCAAAAGACACATGGAAAGAAATGAGAGTCAATCACGAAACAATTATTTTTACTATTTTTTTCAGCTTTCTCTGACTTATCCAGAAATACTATTTTTTTCTCATAAGAAGCCAATTCCACAATAATTTTGCCATCAGCAAACTACTGAGAGATATGCAGAGTGTTTTCTCTGGAATCTTCTCTCCTCAACAGAAGACTGAATATAGGGAGAACTAGCTGAAAGCAGCTGGGAATATAAGAAAATGCTTCTTTCAGATACTCAAATGGTTACGCATGCTAGAAAATCTTCTTACTTTCCCTCAACAAATTTGCTTGAGAGCTGTTGTACATGCTTCTAAGTTTCCTATTAAAACCACAAAGCAACGCCTTGTCTTACCCAATCTAACTTACCCGTAGTAATTCTTCTGGAAGGTCTCCGCCTTCATTAATTCCACGATTCATAGAAATAAACCTCTCTACTGTTGGTTTATCTCTTACGTTGTGGTTGTGCAGACTGGTATTTAACATAATGATCGCAAATGAAAGCACATAGCATGTATCTGAAATAAGATTTGAAAAAAATTATTTACCTTTCTATGTGTTGTAGCACAAACCTGTAAAATTAATATATAGCTCATCCTGAGTGATAAAGAAACAAGTAGTCAAAAATCCTAAACACTACATGAAAGTGAAGTCTCAAATCTTAGAATTACTTCAACAGCTTAAAGAAAGAAGGGGAAAAAATGTGTTGCAATTAAAAGCCAGAGTGAGGAAAAAAACGTAGAAGAGAATCCCCCCAAATTTTTAAACTCTTTGAAATCATTGCTGTGACCCTAAATTAACATCTCACTTGAAACACTGAAGTGTTGTTGGGCAAAACATTCTCTGCATACAGATTTTGCCTAGATCATATTGGTAGATCCTATATAACAGACTTGGTCAATCAGGCTCCTACTCAAAGTACTTCCAAAACTTTCTCCAAAGAGAAAGAACAGTCTCTTCAAAATAATATTTGAACTGCATTTAAACAGACTGAGAACAACATTGACTCAATTTCTTGGCATACATGAGATGGCTAGTGCCACGTATCATATAGTATCAAAAGATGACAAAGGAGATCTTATCATGCCTCTGGACATGGTTGTGATTATGGTGTATTTTCCCAGAATTCAAGTACAAGTTCCTGTGTAAGAAAAAGCAGAATGGAACCCTCTCTGCTACATAGAGAAAAAAACGTGTTTTCATTTTCAGCATTTTGTATTTAGCTCTCTAGCTGTTGCAGACCTGCTTACATTAATCTTTTCCTAGCCTATTTCTTCCTCAAACTGAGTGATCATCAGCAAGCTGTGTGTGTATATAACTAAACAGACCAACAATGCCAGAATGCTCAGGCATTCTGTGCAGTATCACAAAGTTTAGTTAGCTTTTATGATTTGAGTAATTCTCAACCAAGTAATTCAATGGAAAACTGAGGTGCATTTCTAACTGAGATAAATTATTGCTGAACAGACTGCTAAAAAAGGGAAATGACACAGTCCTCATAACCAAAATGGATGGCTTTCTAGGTAATATCCTATAGCCACATATAGGTGGACTTGATACAGAGAGCAGGTGTAAAGACCTTAACAACTGACAGACAAGACTACCCAACCTATCAGTCTCGTCTGCCTTTAAGCCCCTTAAAACATTACTTTTCCGATTCCTAGCCAAAATCTTTGGTGACATTTCTAAATTGTGTTTTATACTTTAATTGGCTTAGATATACATTAATGCTGAAATTTTATAAATGGAAATGCATTCTGACCATAAGCTTGCACCTCCTGGAAATAAAAAGTAGGATTAGACAATTGCACTTTCTCAGTTCTCAACATATTTTTCATTTCGCACATTGTTTTATCCTGAACTTCCAAACTGGCTGTTGTCTCCTTGTAGGAGAACATATATGATTCAAAAATAAACATATATACTTAAGAACTCCTATTGTTTCCTGTGACTAACCTGTAGACTGGAAGACTCCTGGGTTACAAAGGCAATAGCGTGAAGCAAAAGCTTCCATCATACGATCAATTTTTTGAGCCTCTCCTGGGAGTCTGAAGCTCCACAGAAACTGCCTAGAGAAGGGAAGAACAGTTTTTAGACTCATTCCAATGTTTACATATTAAGCATATATTACTAATAATCAGAAACAAATAAACAAAAAAAGTCAGTAACATCTATACAAAATGTCCTAGAAATATGTTCTCAATCTCTCGACACACAAATCAGGAGCTATTATAAAGCAACATGCACAGATGGCTAGCCCGGTAATTCAGCCAGCAACACTGCATGCTATCAGGCAAGATAATATGGCAGTTCATATTCCGAGACTCTCTCTTTTTTCCAGACTAGTAAACAATTTTCTGTATGCATCCCATTTTTGCCATGAGAATGCTGTGGGGAAACAATCAGTTCAACCCTCCCTGCGTTTCCTGGCTACTAAGAGCAATAAACACTCAGCTAGACTTCACTTACAATGTAAAAAGACAGATTATATAAAATATTTCTGGCAGGGGAGAAAAGCAAGGAATACAAAGCCACTTAACATCTTTGCTTGAACTCATCAAAAACATTTTTTAAAAAGTAACAACAATGAGAAGAACCCCAGTGCTTAGAGAGGTGCTGCCTGTCTAGTGGAAGTTCACCCTACAAGAATCAGGCCCTGATCTTAAAAAGACAGACTCATGGTATCATCTCAGTAATTTTGTAATACATGCAGCAGATTTGTGCTCCTGTTTAGCAGCATGAACTGGAACATAGTTTTTACTTTCATAACTCGCTATTTCTACATATAGGTACACTGGAATGCATACAGGACAGAAGTCTTCACAAACTTACTTTGGTGCACTGTGGCACTAAAAAGCTCCAATTATTCTTTTATTTCTTAGCAAAAGAATTATCTGAATTAAAACAGGATCTAAACCAGCAAAGTTACATGCTCTGCCATGCAAAACGAGTTCTTGATATTCTCTGTACACTGGGTGCCAATATAGTAACTATTTATTATTCTTGTCTTCATCGGTTTTCATTTTAGGACATTAAATTGCCACAGGCCATCTTTAGTTTGACAGCTCTATATACTATCTTTTACTCACCTTATGCAAGGTTCCAACCCAGATCACGAATTTTGTAAGCTACCAAAATACAAACATTTAATAGTAGCAGCTGCTAAGCAAGAATAAAGTCAAACCTAATGTTAAATTGGGTAAAAGAGATAGGAATATGAAGCCTCCCAGACAAGCTTCTGCAGCCAGAGAAAAGGCTTCCTTAGCTCAAGCCTCAGGCAGCTCAAGTTATCATTCCCACATCACTCAACTGTAGCAAAGCTGTTCTGACTCCACATCACAAGGCACTGCACCAGAGACAAAGATCACACAGGCATTTCAATTTATCTGGTGTCAGGAGGGAGTCACTTGTGGCACTGAAACCAGCAGAACTGTCTAAATCAACCTAATTTGCTAGATCTTTTAAGGATTTCCAGCAAGCAAGAAGGGACTTCACAAGGTCACTGTATGCTGGCTTCCCAGAGAAATCAAGTAAACTAATCACTTATAAAGGGAAAAAAAAAAATACTAAGATATTACACTTTCACATGACAAGTGGGAAACTCTGAGGAAAGTAGAAGAAAATTACTTGATTCAAAGTTTACCTCTTTGCAACTGAACATCATCACTGATTGTGGTCAGCAGGATTCCCCCCCTCCCTGCCCAGAGGAACAAGTTGAGGTGGAAAGAAAGGAGAAAGAAGATGGCACCAAAGAAAATGATTACTTGCTTAGGTTAGGGGTTGGTTTGTTTTTCACCTATCTCTGTGCTAGAATATAAAATAGATTTTCAAGGGTCCACATATGGTAGGCACACTGAAGAGTTATGGCTATGTTTCAGTTGGTTGTATTTGTCTGAAATAATTTATAGTTTTCACCTTCAAAGGCAGCACACACACAAGCAATTGGAAGGGTTAAGCCAGAGCTGTTTCTGCTAACTTGCACAGTAATGCGTATAATCTTGCTGAGCTGTAGAATCAGCTTTCTGACAAATAAATCAACAGTGACTCACATGAATGTGCAATTTGATAAAGGAAGATCAGGTCAAAAAAAAAAAAAAGGAAGAATTTACTCACCTTAAGGCTTGTACAAGATTGAGATCAGCGAACTCATGGAGTTCAACAAAAGCCTGAAGAACTTTAATATTAAATTCATCTCTACGAAAGACAAAATTGGAAATAGACAATTACAATTCTGAACTTTAAAGGCTTGTTAGTTATCTCTATTTGCTTCTGAGAATAAGCAAGGAAATAAACGATCATGCCGATCAAATCAAGCCATCAGAAATGGTTTACACATTTATTTGAGAGTTATTTTAATATTTAATACTAGTATTTTACCATTTTTGCTGATAAGTTAGTAAGAGCTAGTATACTTGAAATGATTTTAGCACTGCTTATTTAAATGACCTGAAAATGGCCTGGCATTCTTTGCTTCACATTCGTTATTATCACACCCACCTTGATGTGGGATGATACCTGAGAAATTTATCCATTGAAAAGTCTTTTGCAGAAGTTGTCTCATGAACTCTTAAAACAATGGTTAATGTAAGATTAATTGCTTCAGGCATGCCACAAATGAAAAACAAACTATCCCATTTTTTCCTCTAAGAACAGAAAACATTAAAGCAGTATATTAATTTATGTACAAAGACAAGGAACAAAAATGCTTCAACTGATTGTACCTAAGAAAAAGAACACTTTTTAAAAGAGCTACTTGTTATATACTATATTCTTACTCAATTCTCAAAAATCCTTACAACCAAAGTTTACTAAAATCATAATAGGTTTCAAACAGCCTTCCTCTCACTTGTCTTTTATATTGCTATGTAAATCATGAGCCAAATCATGCTTTGTTTGATACAAATGTGTTTAAATGCAAAAGTAACATTTAAACATGAACGAACACGGAACAATCTGAATGCAGACAGAATTTAGTCTACACCAGGTTCACATGCCAGAAGTGTAAAGGTTTATAATCCTCAGTGTTGCTTTAAACACATCACCAAGATAGAATGTTGCATATCGGCCTCCACCCAAAACCAGAAAGGTGTGCATCCGCCAAGAATTACCTGTTGCATTACCAACTGCATAGTCAGACTAACCTGTAACACTCATGAGTAAATACCTTAAAACAAGCCACTCATTCATTAGGATGTCCCCATATTGTTTACTAAAAACTACATCAGCTCTCTCAAACAAAATTAAGCAATTCTTACGAAATTTAGTAATGCACAATTCCACTGTGTGCCTACTTTTCAGTGCAGTGAAATGAAGTGGCATAATGGCGTAATAAAATAGAGCACTCAAAAGGGTACTTTGTTACTCTAAGCCAAATCTTGATTTTGCTTATATGTACATAAAGCTGCAGTAATTCAGAACAAATTTTTGCTCTTCTAGGTTTTAATGTAGACTGGATTAATGCTGATACTTGTGTTAGGTACAGCTCCAAAAACACAAGCCAAATACCATGAAAGGTCTAGGAAGCCACTTACCTACATATAAAGGAATCTTTTCTATAATGTAATCAATCACTTATTTAATGAACATTTTTAGGTATTATCTTGTTCCATTTTACCATTCACTTTTTCAGTTTGCTGAGTGCTGTAACACTATAAAAGTCAATAATTTAAAATACAACTCCTTATGGCGGAATGTTATACAAATTTTCTTCTGTTGACTATTCTGGTCTAATCTTCAGCTATATTTAGCCAGAATGCAGAAGTAATTCCTGATGAGCCCCTGAGAGTGAGTGGCAAAGAGAATGTCCTCAGACTCCAAATGCCTTGATAAAAGATAGCTTATAACTCAACAAAAACTCACCTATAATATGCGCTGCCATTTGCATCACACAAATGACTTAATAGCCTGTTTCTGAGGTAGTCACAAAAGCAAAACTAGCAGCTTAAGACCACCTCAATTGTCACATTTTATTTTATCCCAGGATATTTGTTTTACTCCAGAACATAAAGGCTTAATGCAGTCTTTTCAGAGGAACATGAATAAAAATTATTAGGATTCTAGGAAATTAATGCTGCAGTTCAAAGGAGTATGATGAACCCACTCCCCATTCCAGATTTGACTACCTTGAAATTTCCATACACATTCCTGAAAATCAGATTGCCATTTTTTCACCTCCACCTCCCTTGCTAATTCTTAAAAGTAAAGAAAAAAAATAAATAGACATTCCCATTATCATATTAACATTACACCCTTCACAGAAATGAAGAAACATGTAAAACCCAATTAAAGTAGACTGACTGGATACGTGGAATAAAAGCTCCTTTTAAAGCAAAAAAAAAAAAAAAAGTTTTCTTTTTGACACTGACTTCTCCTTAAAATGAATATGTTGCTTCTGCCCTATGGCAGAATAGAAGCAGTATGTTAATTTTTTTCACTTCTCCCAAGATTGTATTATCCAGTTGACAGATTTACACAAAAAAAGTTTATCAAATTTGCTATTCTGCTATTCAGTATGACCACTACATTTATCTGTATTTAAGTCTTGAAAAATTCAGAAGATATAATTGAATTGCATATTTATCTGTATACATACTCAATATTAAGAAAGGTTGCCCTGTATTTTCAGATTAGAACACAGTGCTGCCAGCAGCGTCCTTGCCAGGGATGCAAAAGAACAAGCAATAAATCCTTTAATTTTAAACGTGAACCATAAATAGTCACGTAAATATTACTGATGACTCCAGTGGGCCTGGACATACTGGTAAGACCTTTCTGCATGCATACAGGGGTTCTGGGAACAGGACTAGAAAAACTGGAAGTATTTCAGAAAAGAATACCACAGTGGAACGCAGCTCTCAAAACTGAACACAGGCTGCTTTAAACAAGCTTTGTTACAGTTTTGCAATTATGGACATTAACATATAAGTGATTTTATAATACTGATCGCCCAAATATTCAAGAGAAACAACATAATGCTGTTCTATAGCAACTGTTGCCATTTCTACATGTACTGTACAGAAACTTCATAGCGAAGATCTACTTTCAAAATACACATATTACCGTAAAAAAACTTATTAAATCTATTAAATTTGGGAGGAAATTGGTGAGCACAGACTAAGAGGTTGATGCTATAAACAGATTATGGGTGCCTCAGAAGGGATCTGCCAGAACATATCGTTAAAGGAGTATATCCTAAATGAGTCAACTTCTAAATCTCCATAACTGGCATCTGAATTGGAACATGTGCAAGCACGTAGATACAAGTACTCCAACCTACTCTTCACTTCTGTCTCTTTCTGTTGCCTTTTTTAAAATCAATTCCTGGGTTGCACAGCAATGGAAGTAATTTGAATTTTGATTGTGTTTTGCAATAGTATGCATAAATATGCATGTTGCATGTTTATTGTACTAGGACTGATAAAGATGCAGTGCATGAGGCATGTACTTACTGATGGGAAGTCTGTGTGCAGGGAAGAACACTAAAACCTGCTTATAACTATTGTCCCAGGAACTACCCATTTTAGAAAGTAATTTCTTTTCTATCCAGTTGTTAGTGATTATAAATCACTCCTTGTCTGGGCACTGTATCAAGAGTTACCAGAACTGTTGCAATACAACTCTCAGACATTCCAAAAGCTTATGGTATTAAATTCTACACTATAGCCAAATTTAAGGGTATTTTCTCAAAACAGTAAATTACAGTGAATTAAATATCATTCCACAATATACCCATTTAAAAAGAAAAAACAACCTAACGGGGAAAAAAAGAAAAGAAAAAAAAAATCAATCACAACACTATAGTTTTATTTCCTGCTGCAGCTTTTACAGATCTCAGTGTAGTAGAGTAGCTACCTCTCTCGTACAGCCTGTGAAGAGGAAGGTAACTACCCAAAACTGTAAGTATGCTTTGTAAGCTCAAAAACAAAGTCTCAATATTTTTATTTTACCTTTCACCGAGGTAATCTCCAATTACCGTTTTATTTAATCCTTCTCCTTTGTAAAGAAACTGTGCAATGTCTTCTGCAGTGTTCTGCAGGAGGTCATTTTCTATCAGAAATTGTATTCCCTAGGAAGAGCAATTCCAGAGAAAAAGGAATGTTACATTTTCTTCCACAAGCATTTATGTAAATACTATTTGTAACATTTGGTATTAATGTACTGACACAGACGTATACATAGAACATGAAGAATTACATTAGCCTACAGATTTATTTTTAATGAAATGGTAAAAAATGTTTTTCCGTTAGATAAGCAATACTGGTTTAAAGATTAAGATGAGAACACATTCTTAAGGGTAGATGTACTAGGTGGCAGTTTGAATCCCTCAACAATAGAAATATCAAATATTAATTGAATAATGATTCCATGTTGCTCTTTGGAGTTAATGTGTGACTTGGCCTGTTCCCAACATTGCATAAATATCTCCAGAGACATAATCTGTACAATCATATAATGAAGAGGTATGTAGGAATAACTTAATTACCATCATGACACTGAATAAAGTATCTGCTATAATCTACAAACTGCAACCCAATACATCAAGCCACTACTTGTGGTAGAAGTCGCGGCTGAAGATACTGAAACCGGTTTAAAAGAGTTTATGCTGACACTGGGATTATCAGTGACCTCTGGTTGTGCTGGAACTAAACTATTCACAAAGGACTTGAACTAGACTATTCACACAGGACTGTTGATGAACCAGTGAAGTTTCTACCACGGAGCTTCTATCAAAGCCAGGAGGAGAGTCTTACCTACCCTGTCCCTCAGTGGGTACTTGATCAAGCCCCTGGACTCCTATGCCTCCAAAAATTACTCGCCCTAAAACTGGCACACTCTAGGGATGCCCAGAGAACTTTCTGCAAAGTGGTAAAGAAAGGAGACTAAGAGTTATATAAAGATTATGTGAAGGATGGAAGGGATGTTACTCCACCGCTCAGCAGGTCATGAAGAGATAGCACTCTTCTTCCGCACCACACACCCCAATAAAGACATTGCTCTTCCTGCTGATTTCATAAAATTGATAACAGCATGCTAGTGAAAAGTAGGAATGGCAGCTCTAAGTAACCTGAATGCCTTGAATACCAAATATGAAATAATAAATTATCCCAAATTTTTCCTACTAGATTATTTCACAATTTCAGAAATATTAGAAGTTTTTCAACTTCTGCAAATGGAACATATTTCTTTTTTATTTCATTACAACTGGGAAAACTTCCATTATTTTTTGACACAGAATAAGAGGCCCTGTAGTGACATTCAAAAAAGTAATTATCCTTCTGTTTGGTTGATATTTTTTTTTTTTAACAACATGATTACCTGCCTGACAAAAAACAAGTCAATTTTCTGATCTAATTTAACAATGAAAATGAACTGTGATGTTATAAGGCTTGAAGCTTTTAAAAAGAAAGTCTGGAATGCCCTTCACTCAAAACAATTTTATCATTATCCAAAAAGTTAATTCAGTGGCAGGCTGATATTCTGACTCTGACAACTTGATATTTTTATAAGTCATTTCAGAACAGACATGATTTTGTGCAAAGAATATATCTGTTTTATCTTGAAGCAGAAATAGCTGAGCTTTCCTCAGAGATGATCCCTTCAAAGCTTATTTGATAATTATTTGTTCAAAAAACTCATTTGACTATGAAACTTAATGTTTTTTCCCATATGAAGTTATGAAAAAAGTTTTCTCAGCTCTGTCAATCAACAGAGAACCTTCCTTCTAACATCAGAAATAGCAGTTGCGGATTCCCTTGTTCAACACCTGGACCATATTATTCACACTTAGTGTAAACAAGACTGATCAGAACAGTTTTTTAAAAGTTGGACAAGCTACTGAAAAAGATAACAAACATTATTAGAAGCATGGAAAACACATTTCTCTGTACAGAAGCAGGTACTTTAACATACTAAAAAAATAATTTTAATTTTCATTTTTCTAGAATTGTTTTTCCCCTTTTTAAAAATTATTTGTAAGATGTTAAGCAGAAGTCAAACAGACAGGAAAAGGAATTTGTCTGTGACAACAACTCCAGCATCTGGAATAAATGGTAAAATAGGTCAGCCAAATCCCCATCAACTCCTACGCTACCTTTTATCTTGATGCAAATTTTCTTTCACTAGACTGATAGGAGATGGAAGACAGCTGTACTAGTTTGACCTCCCCACACAAAATTCATGGCTATAGAAATATTCAATATTCACTATAAACATTGCAAAGATTTTTATTATTTTTTTTTTAAGTCAGCACAATGAAATCTGCTTTGAATGTCACTGCATTTACAGCAACTTAATTACAGATTTAGCAGTTATTTAAACCCTACCTTTCTCACAGAGAATTCATTTTCTGGGCCAATGTGGGCAGTACTGATTTGAGCGCTGTGAATTTCAAGCACAGCTTTATGTCCTCTGCACAGGGGAAATGTTTGACAACTTTACCACTGTAGCCCTTCCCACACCAGCTAACCAAAACCCAACAGCAAGGTACGTGATACTACACCATGTAACTGTGTTAAACACAGCTACTCTGAAGGAGGATTTTCTGGGTGGAGGCAGGGAGAGTTGTTCTACATGTAGGTTACACACTAAAAAATGTAAAGGTCTTCAAATAAAAATGTTAGAAGAAAAGTAACTCACTGTGTTCCTTCTAATATGAGAACACCAGAACTCTGTTATTTGGTTTTAAAGAAGAAAACCTGGAGGATTCAGTGCATGTATTATCACAGAATCATAGAATGTTTTAGGCTGGAAGGGACCTCTAGGAGTCATCTAGTCCAACCTCCCTACACAAGTGGGGGCATCTCTACCCAGGTCAGACTGCTCAGAGCCCCATCAAGCCTGACCTTGAATGACTCCAGGGATGAGGCCTCCACTACCTCTCTGGGCAGCCCATTCCAGTGATCTGTGACCCTCATGTTAAAGAACTTTTTTCTAATATCCAATCTAAATCTGTCCTTTCCTAACTTAAAACCATTACTCCTTGTCCTATCATTACAAACCCTTGTGAATAGACCTCCCCCTGCCTTCATGTAGGCTCCCTTCAGGTACTGGAAGGTCAGTATAAGGTCCCCCCAGAGCCTTCTCTTCTGCAGGCTGAACAGCCCCAACTCTCTGTCTTCATACGAGATGCTCCATTCCCCTGATCATTTTGGTGGCCCTCCTCTGGACGCAGTAACCCCAGTTCTTTGATATTTCTAACTCCGGAGACCATCTTTCCTCCCATTTATGAATGAAAAACATCTTTCTCGCAGTGACCTCAAGTTAATTCTCTCAACATTAGAAGGACATATATTTTTGCAGCTGCTACTTTAAATTACAGGCAGCTAACAAGAAGATGATGTAGCTTTAGAGCAGTCAGCTACTGCAGGCCACCACTGATTCATAGACATTAAGAAATTACTACTGTAAGTCTGTTTACCACATTTAAATTATGTTACAGTAGCAATGCAGCCACAGCATCTATTTATAGAAGTAATTTCACCCAACATGAACAGTAACAAAAAATAGTTAACAGTGGAATGAAAGCATCTGACATCATCCTGTGACTTTGCCAGAAACTTCTAGGATGTGAAAGAGCTAGAGGACAACAGCAAACTATCAGTATATTTGGGGGTATTCTGCCCTCAAAAGAACTAAAGTTAGACAGTCATCAAAATGGAAAACAAAAATAAAAGACACGGTCAGTAGCCTACAAAGGGCTCTGTATCTCAAAGAACTTGAGTGTTTCTGATAAACTGAAAACAGTGTGAAGAATAGTAGCCATCACTGTACTTGGAACATTACAGAAAAGCCACTAAAATGTAGCTGAATTAAATACAATTGGAAAGAAAACATGTTGAGAACTAACAAATAATAATTACAAAAAACAAACACTAAACAATTTCCAAAAAGACCTTGAAGAATACTCTTCACGAATTCAAAATGGAATCTCAATTACAAACAACAGAACGCAGTAAAACAAAGCAGGAAGATGTAAAATGAAAAGTAAAGGCTAGAGGTCAAATATATCAAAGCAGCTCTTTTAAAATCTGTCATGGAAGGTCTGTAAGAGCATGTGTAAGTCTCTGAATTTTCCAGAAAACTAACAATTATTTAAGAAAAGCAGAGGCACTGCAGAGAAAAACTACTTTACTTCTTGGCTAAATGCAAGGTAGACTTGAAATTGGTAATCGGGTTTCTACCTGCAGGTGTTTATACAAGTCATGTAAGTATACATATATATGTATGTATCTACGTATACAAACATAGTAATGTTCATACACGCCTTTTTCCCAGAATTTAGATACACAAATATAAAAGTCTATATGATAAAAACGTATTAAAGGTATTTCTGAAGAAATAAAAATATAGGAGGGCCTAAAAAAAATTTAAAAAGGAGTACGGCCTCACTAATAACCAAACATCAAAATATTTTTAGAATTGTATTTCACCTATCAACACAGAACACCTCTACCAGGTGCAAATAATCTTTCTGCAAACCAGCTCAATCAATACTGGGCATATTTGATTGTTGATAAGTAACATCCACTATAAAAAAAAAAGTTTGCTTAAGTGAAAAAAGCACACCTGACTGGCAAATGACTAGATATCTGCCTCTAATTCAACCCTCTGCTCAGTGTGTTATGGGATATACAAATAAGGCCTGTGACCTTTAATTATCAGAAATGTTTTCTTAAGAAAACACAACAGTAGTTGTTGATATGCAGATCATATTACAAGGATGAACTTGATTCCTGACAAGTGGAAAAAAATTCTCTACCTTCTTAGGGTCCATGTTGAATTTCTTCCTTCCCATGGCTATTTGCTTATTTCTTTGTGTAGTTTTGCTGCACACGGAGAAAAGAAAAAACAATAAGCAGTTATCAGTTGCTCTTTTACAAAAACAACTTCTGGAAGAGCTTAATTTAATTTGCATTTGGCTACTTTGAATTTTCTATAACAAAACCAAGACATTCACTTGTTATAAAGGGGAAAATTATGTTAGTATTTTCAGTTCAAGTGACTGCAGCTTCAGAGAGTTCTCTGAAATCATTATCAATTGGACAGTCTAAAATAATGCATTCTATCCACCATACTCTTTATCCAAATGAATGACACACCTGAACAGGATAAAGTCAGGCTTCAGAGACATTATAACAGACTGAATAGAAGTGATCTAATGTTTGTTTAGCATGATAAAGCTATTTTGTTCGCTATTCCTGGAAGACCTGCTCCAAGGTCTCACTGAATCATGTCCATATGTTAGCATTACTTACCTTTCTTCTACACTAGTCAGATTATCAATTTCTGTCATAACCTCAGCAATTTCAAATTTTAATCTCTGCCAAAAGAAGGAAGGACAATATGTTAACCCCCCTCAAAACACTTTCGGAAATCATCTATCATATATTAATACGATCAATTAGGTTTTATTTTCTAGTATTTGTTAGTCACCTGAAAAGTGATTAATCTTATGGCTTCCTTAGATATTTAGCTTAAGGATTTAACCACAACTGAATGGTTGTTTAAACACATGGATCTGAACTCCCAGTTTGAGCTCATGTCAGAGCATCAAGACCAAACTGCCATTATCAATTTCAGTACAAGATTTCTTTACCCAGATTTCTCACTCACTCCTATCCTGTATGCAAATCTGCTTTTTAATGAATTCTTGATTACATAAATCAAATGTGCACATATGTACATACTGCATTGCGTAAATACAGAAATTAGCATTTTTAAAAATACAAAAAATGACGCATAAATCCTATCCATTATTAGTCAAATTTAAAAGCATATAAATGGTTTAAGCTAAAACAATTACCTGGAATTCATACCTAGATACGCAGTTTACTGTAACTTAATCTACTGAGGCAGTCTTCTAAGGATCTTTACAGATAAATCAATTACCTCGATATCATCAATCAGTTCTTTTTTCCTGCGACGAATGTTTAAAAGCTCTTCTCTCTCTTCTATGGAGAGGTCATCAGGCACTGGAATAGAGCAAAATGTACAGTCTTTTAGCATCTGCAAACATACCTTATGGCAGAAAATGGATTAAACTTGATTAAGAAAACATCAGGGCATTTATTTAGCTGGGTTAATTTTCAGAAAACAAAACAAACCCCAAATCTAATTTATTGGACTTTATAAAATCATAAGTAACATAATTGAATGAATGACTATGGACAGAAACTATCTTTTAAAAGAAAGCTAGACAATCAAAGGGAACTTGCCATCACGTAATACGTGGTAAAGATTTGGCTCTGCAGCTTAATTGCCTAATTACAGTCTGATATCATTCAAATTATTTCAGTTACAGACCAAAATTCTTCATGTAAATGAATGATGATTCAAAAGACAGGACTAGGGAGAAAAAAAGCCAAAGCTATATACAACTCATGACCAAGACGTGTATCCTGCTGATTTCAGACATCAGAATTTTAGCTGCACCTCTTCATCTGGTTGCTTTGTAGAGCAGAGATGCAGGCAAGTACAATGCTACTAACATCCTTAATAGCAATTACTTTCCATTAGTAGGATATACAAATAAATACACAGGCAAAATCAGTCATTTACCACAGCGCGTCATAAACTCACATTTTTGTATACCACCATTTCAGTGAGTCTGAAGTATTTAAGTCAATTTTAGGTCTCTCATTGGCCACGACAAACAAATATGTCACTCTGTTGATAAAAACTACTTGCTACTGAAGGTGCAAATGTGTTTCCGTACTCAGCTATGGCTGTCACTCACTCCAGCAGCAGCCCCTTACCCTGAATCAGCAAATGTGAAAAGTTATCCACACGAAACCTCTCCTTTTCTTGAGCAATTAGATCTTCTCTAGCAAGAAACTTCTCTGAACAGAGATTATTCTCATTCACTCATACAGCAGTAAACATCAACCACAAGTATTAAACTCCTTTGCAACAACAGTTTTAGTGATACCCAGTTTCTTGGAAATAGCTCCTTAATCATAGGACACTTCCTTCTAGCTCAGTAAAACAACAAAACTAATTATTAAGATAGTTAAATGGTTCTGTCCCAATAGCAACACACACCACCCGTGCAGGCATTTGGGATGGCCAAAGCTGTTTCTTTATGTCAGACACACATGCAATAGGCTGTAGCAAAAGGATTGCAAGCAAAGGTTCAGCTCAACAGATTTTTAAAGACACATTTGAAGCAGTCTCTGCTCAAGTCTTAATAATGAAATATATTATTTTCAACATCTAGTGGTTAAGCTCCTTTCTTTTTAGGATTCAAATCATAACATAAAATCCAAATGGCAACTGACCTTGTTAGACATGAAGTAATCATGGCAAATGATCTCATTTAACTACTCCAGATACAAACATGATTAAATTACTTCCAGTTTAGGAAATGACAGTCTTCTGTTGAATGAATAACAGACTTCAATACGTTTACCTGCTTTTTCCCTTCATCTCACGAGAAACCCACTCACTCCTAAAAATTCCTTTCATGTAAATGCCAATAAGGTCCTTTTCACATCAAATACATGTGCCTACATTACAACTTTGTCTTACATGTATACTCTAAGATTGTAAACCATCGAAACTCAAGAGATTTCATGACTATATGAACACTATGTACATAAACATACCATAAATATTCCAATTAGTTGAGGACTGACAATAGAAAAAAAGAAGACTGTTACTCAACGTTTATTAAAAAGGCAAACTGTGCATAACCAGTCACTGTCTTAGCTAGGAACTATGCTCAAGTATCCTTAAAGTATTTTTGCAGTGTGACATCAGTAGATGGAATTAGATTAAAAATTTTGCAGTACCAGCTTTTGTAGGAGTTCTTAATTTTTTTAACTTTTTGCCACAGCAGACATTTTGGTAACTCTCTTCTTTGTTGGCAACTAGAAATACTAAAGAAAATCCAAACAGAAAATAACCTTTAAGGACTAAATATTTAAAATTCGTAGATGGTGCTTGATTTTCCTTCAAGATGAGTTACAAAATCTATGGATTAGCTGCTATCACAAACTCTTCCCAAAGCAGAACATCAGCAAGTGGCACTGCAATTTCTTCTACCTTACATTACCATACAGTGAAAGCTCCCTGGGACAGGTTGGGAATATCCAGAACAAGTGAAATTGCTATTTGAAATCAACACAATTGTGACAGTTTTCTATGCTCACGCAACCCACCATAGAAAACAAATAGAACACCTCAATCCTTTTCCTACAGCACCAAAGACCGACTGCTGTGTTTTTTCCTTTCCTCTGATCACAGCCACAGCAGAGACAACACTCACAGTATAATTAATGATGCTGTTAGAAAGGAAATAAACTAAATGGAGTCAGACTGCCTTGTGCATTAGGAAATAACGTCAAGAATCTATCTGCCAGATGCGAGACAAGAAAAGTCTGCTGGAAAAGAAGACTCTGCACTTGGAGACCACTTAGAAGACAGCACTTAGATAAAACTGCACATTAATGTAACCTCTTTAAATAACAATATTCATATCAGAGCCAAAAGATTCCAGTACCTTTTGGTAAGAACAAAAGAACCAGGATTCAACTGAGCAGGAGTTACAGTACTGCTCAGCTTCCAGAAGTTATTGGTATAGTCAGTATTTTACTTCCACTCAAACTACCAGCGCAGAGAAGGGTGATTAACTTGTCAGGACAACTCCTAAGTACAGTGTCCTACTGCCACCATAAACTGGCGTGTGTGCTGGACACTGAATGTGCTTGCTTTATTTTCATCCTTCTATTAGTTGTACACCATCGGTGCCTCCCTTCTCCAGTGCTGCTGTTCATGCCGATAAGAAAACAGCACTGGGAAAATGGACTCACCAAAACAAAATTCATGAGACTGCATGTGGCACTACAGCCTGCAGCTTCAGAGGCTGAGGGTGTCTGCTTTAAGGAGGCTATGTGACTTCGTATTTATTGTCCCTGTTGTTTTGATTTTCTGTCTTAAAATTTAACAATATTTCTGTATTTCAGTGAAGGCTTCTGAAATACTAACACTGGAGGATGTGCCTGCCTTACCTGAAAAGGAAGAACGAGTGGAAGATATTAATCTGCATCTAAAGCCAACCAAACCAACCAGCCCCAAACACTAATAAAAAAGGGCACCACTGTTAGTTAAATCTTTTCCTTACAACTAAGGGTAAGTAAGGATCTAGTCTACATTTTTCACATCACATTCTTTGCTTTTCATTGATCCCTGATGATTCAAAAACACCTAGAAAACATCAAAACCTCAACATTCTACTTCTAAATAGAGAAAATGCTTCTTCAGTGATAGACTCGAATGGCAATTAGTCCTCTATGAGGTGCCTTATGCAACCGCCAACGCAGGGATGACAGTGAGAGCTTGAAAATAATTTTCTTTGGAAAGCAAACCTGTAAAGCTGTAGTGCCCAGGTGTTCTTAGAAAGCACTTTGAATATTTCCAGTTTGAAAAGAAAAATATTCATTTCATTTATTCAAAAAAATTTGAAAACCATAGCTGAGATGTTTGGCATCAAGGCTGATGTTAGACTCATGGCAAACAAATGGAAGATAAAAAATGACCAGTGAATACCAACAGCACATTAGAACATCTTCACAGTCCTAAGCAAATATTGCAGATACATGACAAGGGATGATCTGCTCTGGCAAGACACCTTCTAAAAGCCACCCTTTTGATTTCAGCAGCTAGAACACTTACTGCTTTTTTCTAACCTTGTGTTCACATAATCCTCCAACACTGAAGAGCTCAGAGAACGCGTATTACATATTTGTGCTGTAAGATAAATTTTCTAGCTGTCTTCTCTGAGTCGCTTCCAAGAGTTTTGTCTTTCACCAATCTAAACACAAAGTAAACAGGATGGGAGGAGTTACCATGAATATTTAAATAATAAAAAAGAACAAAAGCATTTCAGTATAGTGAACAAACTGCAGTTGTAGCATGCTTTCAACTGTCTTCTAATCTTTATTTAAAGAAAACGTTCTAATACAAGTCATTTGTGTGAAAACCTTTTAGCTTACACAGAGTGTTTCCTTTTTCTAAAACTTTCAAGTTTTAGCTACTACTAAACAGAAAGTCAGCAATACCTACTGATACTTTATTTAAGAGGAACAAAGTTGTCGAAAGTACAAATTACATTCTTGACCAAGTAATAAGAGACAAAACCACAACACCGTACCTGTAAAAGAAACACTTCCTGGAATACACACTTTTAATGCAGGTTTCTTTACACTGCGTTAGAAGAAAAAAACCCAAATCCCCCTAAACTGTAGCTTGCCACAGAAATCAGTGCATAGTCCTGCAGCTGTGATGTCACTTTGTTGAATAATTTTCCACTACTGGCACCCCAAGGTCATTATCCATACAGGAGCATTAGCCCAGAATTCCAACATTTATTAAGACATAAGAAGCATTTTTGAGCAAACAGGCAACAAAGAAGAGAAAAGGCTTTCTCAGATTGAGAAAGAACTGCAACAGATCAACTTGCAAAGAAAGATCCACAGGCTAGTGAAAATTAGGAGCAAATCCCATAATAGGAGACAGAAATCTAGTAATTTCCAATCCCATGCCCCTGATACCTTCATCTTTGTGTAGATGCCCCAACCCTGGAAATATTCCAGGTCAGGTTGGACGGGGCTCTGAGCAACCTTATCTACGTGAAGATGTCCCTGCTCACTGCAGGGGGGTTGGACTGATGACCTTTAAAAGGTCCCTGCCAACCCACACCATTCTATGATTCTATTTTGCAGCAGCAAAAGTTAAATCCTTTCCAGCTCTCCAAAGTTATGTGAAACAAAAGCCTTGTGCTTTTTTGATTAGCCTTTTGATCAGCAGTCATCAGCCAAGATGTAAAGCAATCTCACTCCACCACTCAACTGACTTCAGTCTCTCAAGAGGACACAGTAAAATAATCCACAGCCAGCAGAAAGCAAACATCTAACAACAGCTAACGATAGATGAAACAGTACTTCTGTAACCCCACTTATGAAGCAACACAACTCCCTGACTCTCATCGCTCAGCTAACTCTGGTTTCATTAAGATAAATGTTTTCCTTCTTCCGTGTCAGTCCCAATTTGGTGGTCTTAAGTATCTCCATTCCAAGCAAAGAACAAGTAGATGGAATTTAATTTTGCTGCAACTGAAACATCTTGCAAGTGTAAAGATATTTACATAATGCAAGGCTTAAAACTAAACAAATCTATCCTCGCTGGTACACAGAATGGGTAGACATGTTTCTTCTGGCCTTTAAAATAATACACATTCATCTCTGAGAACAAATCTGATTGTCTCAGGACATTTGCCTCAACGGATATTCTCAGGCTATTCTCTCTTCCTTTCCCCCTACATGCTCCCTTTTTAAAAAACTTAATTATAGGAACATTTTCCAGCTTTCAGACAAGATGTATAAACAAAGCTGTGACCACTTGTGGCTATTAAAAATTCCATAGAAGTTTTTGTAGGAGGACATCCTCCTGAACAGATTTATTTCACAGTGCAAAAACAAACTCTAATTTGCATTAAATTCAATCAGTAAAACTAGCTGGGTTTGGTTGCTCCTTTTCACTACCTTACTGCATTAGCTGTTTAGTCACTGCTGAACATGTTCTAGCACAGGAGCAATCACACCTCCATTAAGGGGGGGGAAGTAAGTGTGCACACAATGTCCCTTCACATACAAAAAAATTGCCAGTCAGTGGTATGAGGAATTTAGGATCGAGTCCATGGCTTGCAAAGTTATTTTGAAAGTTTTCAGTCATGAGGGACACTGTGGCTAGAAAGCACATTACTGGCCAAACCCAGAAGAAAACCTCAAACTCACATCCATCGTTCTCATTGTTTAGCTGCTGGAAATCACACCATTACAAGATGTTCCTGACAATATTTTTCACTCTAGGATAAGGAAATAAAACTTTACAGACAAGTTACAATTAAGACATTGTCCTTTTGGGCTTATAATATGTGGGGGGAAAAAAGCCTAACAATATTAATCTTATTACTGCACGAAAATACGTTTTCAGGAATTCAGAGGAAACAGTTTCCTTCTGACATGACCCACTAAATCTTTAAGATGGTTTGGTTTTCTTTTTACTTCTACTGCAAGGTAGGTGGGTTTAATTATACTAGTGATTCACATTCATCAAACAAAAGCATTTAAAAAATAGAAATATGAAACACATTTTTATTCTATGCAGAAAAGACAGCAGGGTAACTGCACTGCCAAGTGTGAAATTATTTCTCATTAAAAACAAACAGTATTTATTATAACCCATAAGAATTACTTCAAATAAGGCCAGATTATGTTTTTGTCCTGGTCAGAAATAGCCATATGTAATTTAATTAGCGTTAACATCCCTAGTCAAGCAGAAGGTAGGAAGTTCCGAAATTGCACAAAATCATGGTCCAGGTAACACCAATTTGGAATGGGAGACAAAAAATGAAAAATCCAGTCCACACATTTTACCTGCCTCCCAAAACAACGTGGTTTCAGCTGTCACAGAAGAGCATTGACTCTCCATGGTACCTGCAGATTTGCTTCTGTCTATGAGATATATACCATAGTAAATGCATTTTTTTTAACTTGACGGCACAGGAGTTTGCAGTGAACAACTGCAGCATATGCATCTTTACAAACTGTGTATGTAGATAACACGAGCAACAACAGCTGTGAAGTGGAAGGAAAGAGTATAAAGGCTTTTCATAGCTCTCGCATGAGCTGCTAACCCTTGCTGCTAGCTATCAGTTGCCCTTCTTAATGGCACCGAAACACAAATAGGTACTTTATAACAGCTTTCAAATCTTCACCTTGCTATAAAGATACACCCACCCATAGTAAATGCATGACATCTACCTTGCTTTTTAGTTCCTAATTACACCATTGACACAGACGTTTGCCATTTGAAAGCAGTATATGTTTATGTCAACAAGTATTTCTTTTTTACGGTCTATGCTCTATTATTTTTATGAACAGGCAGTATTGAAGGCCAGAATTACACTTTATTCACCTCCTTTGCATCTTATATTCAATAATGTATTTCATGTGAGACAAGTGTTTTGCAACAACAAAGCAGAAGAATAACGTTCAAGCAAATAAAGGAGCATCACTTGGGAAGAAAGAAGAAAAACCACACGGGGACCAGCTCCAAGTGAGATTTCACAGGTAGAGAGCTGGTACCAGCTCCTGTGTGTTTCTGCATCACTTTGCCACTTGCTGCTCCTGGATATACGATCCCACATGGATCTTGTTTCTTTCCAGGTTAGTTTTTTGTCCAGTTTAGCAGGCCAAGTGGTTTCAGTGAGAGATCATAGAATTGCCCAAGCCAGTGCAACAGGCACAGCAGAAACGCCTGGCAGAAGGGAGGTACAGGTGACAGCAACCCCCCTTGACATCAGCCAGCCCTAAAACAAGCTTAGCTTAGTCCCAAGCCCCCCACCCTTACACGCTGTATTCTCTAAATTCGAAAAGTAGTTCAACCTGATATTAAAAATAGATAAGCATGGATTTCCTTTTAGGAGGATTTTTCTTTTGAAGTTGCTCTACTCTTGCTTCAAGATCAGAAGATGCTTCTAGGCCAACTTTTCTCTCTAAAATATGTAAATACAAATTACTGAATATGAAAAGAAAGCTGAGTTTAGCTTAACATTTTAAGTCTCTTATTCAAACACATTAATACTCACATTATTAATATAAAGTGTTAAAATATGCATGGCCATGCATATTTAAGGAGTGCAGAAAAAAAATCTATGCTAGCTAACGTGGAAATTATAAAAGGAGATGTTGGCCACACTGCAGTGGTATGTGTTTTGGGGAGAGTTATGAACAGATTAGCACAGATACAGGAAATGCCACCCAAGATAACATGTGCCTTCATTAGCATCAGTTACCAATTCCTGTTCAAGAAATCTGGTGAATCACCATTCTGATTACAGTGTTATAGCTATACAGTGTCACTTACACTATCATCTTAACATTATAGTCCTCTTTCAACAGGAAAAACAGTAACATTGCAGTAATGTGGGACAAATGTAATACTTTGCAGTGCCAAGCACCAGAAGTAAAAATGCACAGTCTTGCACTGTCTTGCTGTTTTAGGAACAGTGGTGCATTCACATTGCCTTAAAATTTACTTACTTGGCTTTCAGCTTTTTAACAAAATGACTGCATCTGATTTGTTTTCCCTACAGCAAGAACAGGGAGGAGTGCTCAGAATCAGCTTTGTGTAGTGACACTATCAGTATAAATACAGATACTACCCTTTCAGAAATAAGAGGCCTCAAGCCTTTTCTTTACACTGCATCAGATCAACCAAACACTGTTAAATAGAATCAGATTATTTCCTCCCCCCACCCCCTTGCCCTGCAATAGGTGTGCTGCAAGGCAGAGCCTCACTGATAAATAATTCTGGGACAACTCAGTAATAATTTTCTCCCTATGGAGTACTCACATGCAAAACTGGAGAAACAAAAAGGTAGGTTACCTAGTGCTCCAGCTGAAATAAAATACATTTTCTCTGTTAGCATTTGAAAGCCTTTGCTTATATTCCATTACAGTAAGCATTAACACTAGATTTAGTCTTTATAGAGTAAAAATCTGCAAATTTGGAATTTCTTCTGTTCACTTTCATAGCAAGATACAAGTCACAAGAAATTTCAGCACCCCAGAGAGAGAACCATCCAGCAGTAACTCCGAGAGAGCCCATGGGTAACAGCTAAGAGCAAATAACGTATCCACTTGCAATGCGGAACAGCAGCTACTTTTTAGTGGGAGTCTTGGGGAGGAAATCAGGGTTCTCCCTCAGCATTATCTAGGGGGTGAAAGGAACAGATCGCAATGCCAAGTACACACAGCATTGCCAAGTGACACATTAAAGATATCACATATTTAATTGAAACCCTTCGTTCATTATAGTGCAAAGAAAGGGCAGCAAAGGAGCAGTGGATTTTGCCTGCCTGCAGCAGGAAGAGAAAATGCTGAAATTAGGAAGTGTACATGCAAAAGCTTTCCGAGAGTAAGATCTTTTAAGCCACAGAATAGAAGCAGCATGTACCTTTTAACTTGGGGCATTTATGATTTTGCCCAATGAAAGTGGAATGTGTTACTACACAGAATTATACAAAGAATGGAACAGAAAGGGACTGGATAGTCCCATGTCTAAGTTCTACGACACTGCAGTTCACTTCTTGTTGATCCAAGTATACAGGCAATGCTGACAGTAATTAAAAAACACTTCTGTTTCAAATAACTGCAAGATGACAAAACTTCAGTAAGCAAGCTTCAGCAGATTTCCACTAAGTCTTCAGCAGACTGACATTATGCTATGTAATATGAAGACACGATCTAGTTCAAACCCAGATCAGAAAATTGGCAAATATTATCTACCTTTCTGAGTTAGACTACATTCCCTTTTCATGTAAAATGGGAAATGGTTAGCACTGGACTACCTTCACTCCATCAACCATCACTAAATGGAACTTAAGTGGTCCCGTATGTGCTCTTCAGCTGATCAGCACGGGAGAGTGTTCAGCACTGACAGAAAACAGGTTGAGCAAGTGGAAGCCCAGACAGACTGGGAAGCTGGACTGCTTGAACTACTGCTGCCACTGACAGACTTTGGCTCTGTGTTCACTTCAGAGGTTTGGGATGACTCCTAGTAACTCTGTGGAGTGTTAGGCAAAGTTTAAACTACAGACAGGAGAGTAAAGCCCCCTCTGTCAACATTTTCCTTGTCAACCAGGATAGGACTCTCTCTCCCGGCAATCCCAAAGGGTATGTAGGGATGAAAAGGAAAGCATGGATATTACATCTCCTGCTGGCACACAACTCCCAGTAGTCCCTGTGAACAACTGGACTAGCCACAGATGTCCTGCTGCCAATCTAGACTGCTTTCAGCTCCAGGATCCAAGCATCTCAGACCAAGGATGGGACCACTCCTTCTGAAAACAGAGATAATTTCATCTTATCTTGGGTGAGGAAGAAGCAAACAAGAACACACCGATCCCTTCAGCTTTTGAAATGTTAAGAGAAGGAAAAAAAATAATTAATGGTAGCAACGTGTTTCAGCTTTGCCCTTACTAAATGGCTGTATCCCACAGCACCGCCAGTTACTGGGAAGAGAAAATGGTTGGCTGGCATGCACCTACATTTCTTCCTAGGATAGACCCTGGAAAAGCAAACACACCAGAGTAGTAGCAGACATTCCTGTCAGATCCATTTCGAGTAGCAGCATGGAAAATTGACAGGAATGTCACAGAGCAGCTGTAGGGGGGGTCCCGGAGCCCAGACCCTGCGGCCGCCCGCCAACAATAGCCTTGAATCCTGCTCGAGATTCAGGCACAGCTCATCAGACTTACCGTGTTTCCAGCAAAACAGTTAGGGCTCAGACAGTCTTTCTGTCACAAATTTCCCGTAACATGTACTCTTGGCAGTAAGGGAGGTGCTTGCTGTACTTCGCTCATTAGTGGAGAGCATCAGCCAGTTCCTTAGGCTGGCTGTTCCTAAAGCACACGAATCCAATTTTCAGAAAAAGCAAGGCAAAGTTCATCTTTCTCCTTCCCCCTTTCCTGCCTGACACAGCTCTGGAGTTGTATTTCAGAAGCAGTATTTATTGCAGAAGCTTTCTATTTATTCATTTTCCAGATCAGTTGCACACTGAAGGAGGTGGAACAACTGTTGGGTTTGAAAGCAATCTCCATTCTCTGAAGAGTACCTCCAAAAGGCAGCTACAGAGTGCCATACAGACTGCTCACATACCAAATAACTGCTCAAGCAGCATTCATCTTCCCCAAAAACAAGACAAATGCCTGATGTTGTGTAAGTCTTCAACATTCCTGCAGTCTCCTCCAAAAACTTAGCCCTGATACCTGCTATGGAAACCACCGAGCTGCAGTACTTGGAAAAAAATGCCCTGTGGGTAATACAATATTTTGCCTCTTGGCCACCTTGGGCTTGAATTGCTCCAGCTTTGTGCTACTACATCAACAGGTCCATTGGCCACAAGCTCTGTGGCCTGAGAGGGCACTAAGAGAGGTGAGGAATTTATTGATAGATTTGCTAGTGAAGGAATATAAGGCTTAGTTTAAGAATAAAGCATTTTCAGATTTCTCAGAAAAGAGTATATTTAGCTTTTGTGAATTGTTGGTCACCATCACACCATGAAACAATTAGCTTGACAGGTCACTAATCCAGATATAAAAGCTTTTTATCTGGTCCACTGATAAGTTTGCTGAATGGAACCATTTACCCTAAGGTCAAACCCCTGGTTTCCCATTCTTTGCTTGGCAAAAGACCATCAGCAGTTCATACAAATCTGGCTCGCCATATTTCCAAAATAGAGCACATTCAGCATATGCCTGAATCCTTGTAAGTGCAGACATAAGTTCTATGTTACTAAAAGAAAGCTTTTTCATAATCTAAGCAGACCTTCTGGCATTCTGATCAAAAACTCATTTGAATAAATACATTCTTCCCATTTAAGTTTTCCCTAACAGCTCCAGCCAGATCTGCTAAAATATTACATTGCCCTTTCTAAGCTGTTTTTTTCTGCCCAATGCTGGCAAAAATCACTGCATTCCTTCCAGAGATCAGTGAAAAATAATCTGAACATATAATCTTTTGTACTTTGTTTTCAAATAATTTAATCATTTTTTCTCAGCTAAGTACTTAACAAGAAAAAAAAATAATCACATCCCTACAACTTCAAAGCTCCAAGCAGTTTAGTTTTATTACTCTCAATGTCTCTGACTTACAGCATATAAAATTCAGCATTTTCCCTGGAAACGAATAGAGATTTAAAAACTTTAAGCAACTAACTGGCATTCAACCCTCAACCTCTTTTTAAATCCACCAGCTCCTGCTGCTCCTATTAATAAACATTCTTTCTCAGATTTCCACTTCATCCTGCCATGCTCAAATAGGAAACGTTTTTTTTTCACTGGGAAACTCAGGACCAAATGCTTTAGTTCTGCTACCCCTCAACGTGACATAAAAAGTAACAGTAAAAGATACCACTTCCTAAGTAAAACTTACGGAAAATCAGGATTATTTTTCACCTGCAGATACCAGGTTCACAGACAATGTGGTTATATGTAGCCTCTGCTAAGCACATTTCCCAAGAGGTAGTCTCTTCTTCAGAGCAGTGCCCTACGTGGCACAAGCTTTCACTACATAAAGACAAACTTTATATAAGACTGAAAAAACCTGACTCGTATTAATATACTTGCAATCTTCCTAAATTCGCCTTAGGGCAACCAGAAATACCAAGCTGTGGCTTCTCTTAAGCAGTCTGTAGCAACAGTACCTGCAACTGCCAACACGGCTCATGCAATAATTAGTGAGAAAACTTGTTTAGAGATTCTTCCATATTTCACAAACACGGACAATACAGCAGTAAGTACAAAACACCTGAAAAATACCATTCACAGATAAACTCTTTATTGTTTCACGTATTTCTCAACCACTGAAAAAAGTGCTTTGGAATAATAGTGGTGGCACTATTAGGCATAGATTTTTGTCACCAACAATCGTCTAAACCTGACAGCATGCATCTAGACAGGTAGCAGTCCACAGTCCACTTCAAAATTATACAAAAATTAGTTGTAAAAGATTCTTCAATTACAGCATATGTCCTACCATCTCTTCAATGTCTTAATAAATTGGAACTTAAAACTTTGAAGTATTTGAAGCTTTACCTGAACACCTGAATGCCACACCCAATTGAAGCTGCAGATGTTTAGCCAGTGTCTCTAGATGTCCAGAAGCTAGTTCTGAAAGATTACATTTTGATCCTTTAAAAAAATAAGGTCAACAAATATTGCTGTAAAACAAGTTTTTAATCAGTGTTATATTCCACTAGGTCAGACTGCAAGTATTCTACCATGAAAGTTTACCACTGCTAAGACAAATGGAAGCATCTAATTTTTTTTTTCCCTGATTTCTCCGCAGTTGTACCTTAAAAAAAAAATCTCAGCATAGGCTAAAGAAGTCTACCTATCCTGCACTATCTCAGGTAAGAAGTTATGAAAAAAAGATCTTCTCATAAATTTTCCATTTTAAATGCCAGGTTGGTCACTAATGAAACGTAAAAACATTTTCTATTGATTTAGTGATGATGTACATGCTTTCACTAAATCCCGCAGCGTGTAACTTTGCATGGAACACATTATGTGCTCATACTAAATAGATGACATAGTTTCCATAAGAATGAGTAGCAATGGAAAAATGACAACTTATACAGACCCGCAGAATATAATCAGGACGTTGTTCATTAATGCCTGCCACCACTGTTAACTCTATTCCAGAAAGTCTCAAGAGGAAGCTAGATATAGTAGCAGAAGCTGATGAACTTCCAGCTGCAAGGGGGTGGGAGGGAAAGGAAGCAGACTGATTAGTTGAATAGATTTATTGTATGCATATATTCTGTGTTAAAACCCTGTATCTACTATAATTTTTTTTTTTTTGAGTCATTCAACTGTTCACAATTCATATACAGGAAAATGCTATAAGACTAGCATGTGTTTGTTCAGCAGGAAACCCTTTCCTCAAAATGTAAAAGGAGGCAGTGAAAAGCCAAAACTCTGCTAGAATTGTCACGTTGTTTCTTAAATGTGAGAAGAACCTTTTGATGTTCTCCTGTCACATTACAAAATCATCTTCTAAACCCATATGAGCTCCAGAGAAAAATACAATGCAGTAACAGCTGAAATGCAGTGTTCTCTCTCCCAAAGATATAAGACATTATCATAGCACTTTCTTGAATTTAGGTGGCAGATTTTAATTCTCGAGCCATGAATATTTTCTGAATTTTCCTTATAATATATGATGAATACAACCTAAGGATTTTAAAGCAAATCTGCAAAATTTCTTATTCCAGTTGCTGTATTTTAATGGTCTTTGACATTGGCGGAGTCTACATAAAACCAATTTTACAAAATGCACTGTAAGTTGACCTGCACTTCAAGAAAACTATTAAACTGAAAAAGATTCCTTTAGGCTCTTTGCAATTCAAATAAAGATCATAACCCTTAACAATTGGGAGAAAAGAACTTTTGACTACCATTCTTGCAAAACAAGGATAAAATGAAGTAGTACTGGTTATTTAACCACTGCCATTATCGAAAAAAAAAAAAAAGAGAGAGAAGAGGGAAAGCAAATGAGTTGCCTTGTATTCATTTATAATAGTGTATTAAAAAAGAAGGTAAAATAAAAGGAAGATAAAATACAAGAGTGTTTGAGAGAGGAAACAATCTGACCAAAGCCCAAACATAGGTATGTAATATACATCACCCTGTGTGAAGTAACAGAACAAAGTAAGTGTCATCATATGCTTCATTAAACAGAAGAAGAAACACATACCAATTAAAAAACAATTTGGTTGCCGGTTGACAAAACACATTGACAGTGAATTAATTCAGTCATCATGCAAATAGCATCAACTGCTATTGTCACTCATTCATAGACTGCAGCAGTCCTGTCACTGGAACAAAACTTCCTCACTCTTACAATTAATATGGGTAACCACATTCACGAACTCCAAAAATTATTAGCTTTTACATTGCTATATCAATATCATAGATACTTTCACATTGCAATTGATTTGTGTTAGAAGTGTCCTGCCTTCAAAGCAGTGTTTTGTCCACATTTCACTTCTACTCTGAAGTCACAGAAGAGTTCCTACTAGCTCTGGAAGGAAAATAAATTGTTGCTGCTGTTCTGTTCTAGCACTGTAGGGCAAAATGCCAGGCAGTCCCACAGCCCACACACCAACCACAAATCTTTCTCCTTTTTTTCTTCCTCCTCCCTCCCCAAACAAAAGAATTCCCATCAACAGCCAGTTAAGGTGCATGGAAAGGATTGTACTAACGCTGTCCAGGATCACACTCAACACAGTAGTTATGTTTTAGAATTCCTTTTGCTGTCACTAGTAATGGAAATAAGAGTATTTCAAGCTAGGTCTTCCAGTCAATTAAGACTTAATTTGCATACTATTGTTACTAAACTTATTAAATTAGACTAGCATAATTACAAACTGATTGAGTAACAACATTCAGAATTAAAGACTCTGAAATTCAGAAAGCCATTTGATGGACTCTATAGGCAAGTTAAGTTTGGAAGGAAGATTTGGAAAGGAAGCAGATACCTGGAGGACAGGACACTTCTACACTGGCATCACGAGTCTCAAGTAACTAAGAAACAGGATAACTGGCTACAACTATAAAGAAACTCGAGAAATATGACTTAAAGTCTGCAGCAAAATCTGAAGGCGTTTAAGTATTTCAGGATGGGATTTATGGCAGAGTTCTGAAATGGATACTCCTAGTTCCTGTTGCTTTTACTGGAATATTTTTATAGAGAGTCACTTTTTTCCCACCCTACCCTTTTCCTTTACTGAATTTCCACACAATAACTTAGATTTGACCATCACCGGACATCTGAACAACAATAAAAAAAGTTACAGCTGGATCCTGTATTAGCCCCAGCTGCACAGGATCCTTGGCTGCCCTCAGAAAACAAGCGAGCCAATAGGGAAACAGTAGGAGAACGTCTATTAGCAGCTTACCTTTCAATAAATTGTTTTTCTATATGCTACTACAACAAATTATTTTACTACTCAAAGCAAACTAAAGTTATTCTTTCTATTTTTCATCCTTTTTCTAAAATAAAATAAAATATAATAAAAATCCCTTCTTCAAAAACCTTTACTACAAAATGCCAGAAAATAATCATCTCCATATGGTCTTTCAAGTCTAACATACCACAATGGATACCTCTGCCAAATCCACCCACCCACAGGCTCCATAAACTTTAGAGTGTTATTTGTATTTAATTTGGATTACCAATTTCACCCAACCTTTCCCCTCTGTAACACGTTATTTTTTCAGGCTTACAACACAGGTAGAAGATAGAATAGGAAATTAAGTTTTCAGTAAAATAAGAGCAATAACATAACAGATACTCTCTTTGCTTTGGGTATCTGTAAATTCACAGCACAGGGACATGAACTACTCTTCTTTTCATGTTTGCTCTTATAAAATATCACCTAATCTTTCAAAACATTCATATGATACTATGTCATTTATTGGTACAAGACCAAGACTAAACGCTGCAGTCTTTCCAACTTACATTGCACAAAACGAGAGTGAAGAGAGTTACATGGATTTTGATTTAAAAAAAAAATAAAAAAAAAAAAATCACAGGGAGTGGGGAAGCTTCCTCTCAGATATTTAAAGAAAGAAAGTTACTATACTTAATGCACAAAAATCCACTTCCTACAGCCAAAAAAATAATCAACTCCATATGCTCCATTTATCTGTCCTTGCTAAAACATCTACAGCAAACTGAAATATCACAAGCTGCCTAGAAAGGCTGACCTCACATAATACATAGACAGGCTTAAGACCCAGTCAGAGATTCCTAGATTACAGAACTAATCAGCAACACCTACTTGTAGAACAAACTAGTCACATACCTGAAGCATTTTAATCTCTCCCTTCTGTGACTGCAAACGTTTTCACAGACACAACAGCCAGTTCTGTAAACTTTACCTCTGGCAAACTTTGGCTATCAGTTTCAACATCCACTTAGGAAGCAGTTTCTATACAAACTTCAATTCAGGAATAGAAGCACANATTCAGGAATAGAAGCACAAATGATACGAGATGGTGGAAAAACAAGCACAGATGTTCTCCTTGTCCCCAGATGAATGTTGGACCTTGCTTAAAAATGTCGCAAGTATGCAATATGACAATTTTCATAACTAAAAGGGTCAAAACTGACTTGCAGAAGAGCAAGTTAAACAATAATAAAGTTCTATTTTTAAAAGTTACTTTTGAGACTATAAACAGATTTCCATAATACAGACTATCCATTTAGGTATTTACATAACAGATGCCACATGCAAAATAGGTTTTCTCTGACTAGTATATACTGGAGTTACAAAATGCAAAACCAACAATTACTCCAGCCTGATACAGGCTCTTGAAGATATATTCCTGAAATATTAAGTGTTTGGTTTGGGTGGGTCCCAAGAACAACTCTTTCAGTTAAAAGAAAATAGAAAAGAGAAAAATAAAAATTAGAACTGAAAATAAGAGAAAAAGAGAGAACCACAAAACAATCTACAGATGCGCACTGATCTACCCCATGCAACAATCCATAGATCTATTATAACAGATCATTAGCCTGCACAGTTTGTACACAGTAGCTTCTGTGTGGACAATCAGAAACAGATGAGCACTTTATATATGTACAAGAAAGGAGTCAAGTCCACTCGGTCTTCTCAAGAAGGACTCAGAATAGTCCCATGGAAGACTTAGTCTCTGTCCTGTGTACGTTAAGGAGTTTCATGATCAGAGAATGCATTTAACTTGCAAGGTTCTTCCCAAGGAACAGAATTTCTTCATAACAGAGCCACCATCTCTTCTGACAGCCACTTGGTTTAACCTCAACTTCCTGGGAAAACACTGAAACAAAAACACCCAGCAGCTTTACAAATTCAAAAATTGCTTTTGCTAGTGGTCAAAGTTGTACTCAGACAGAGAACACAGCCTGGTGGGAAAATTCCTCCTCGGTGTATTTGAATGACCAGGCAGGAAGTTCATTAGTCCAAACTTAGAAGAGCAAGCAAGAAAAAAAAAGTATTTGGAATCTGACTACTGAATATAAGAAATACTGCTTCGAGCACCCATAATTCCTTATTTTATAATATCCTATGCCATTACAAATGTCCCTTTTGACAATTCCCCCCTCTTGTAGTAAGGCAACAGGAGGTGTTTATGCGACCCTACAGACAAGGCTGCTCCTGAGCTAAACAAGAATTTTATTAAGGAACATGATACCTGCAGTACATGAAAGCAAAAATGTAACAGCAAATAAAGACTCTTGAATACTTGGAATTAAAGAGGAAAACAACCTGAATGGTAGTTTGCAATATGAATCAGATAGTAAGAAAAAAAAAAAAAGGCAAAAAACCACATCTCCACATTCTCTGCTAGAATTTACACTATTATAATGAGGCAGTTGTATAAAAACGTGGAGGTGACTCATGAAATGATTACATCTCACAGATCCTCTTAGAGAAAACAGTAAGAGGCAGTTCCCTTACTTGCACATGCCAATTTTTTCAGCCTTTTTTTTGCGCATGCATGTGTGTGAGAAAAAGAGTGAGCACAAGAGAGATTGGACACATTTCTTCTCTTACCCATCAACTCCTTCTGCCAAAGTATGCCTAGAGTAGCACTCAATTTCAATCTAATTTGACTGAGGAGTATATATTCCTACAAGCTGTGTGAGAACTGGTAGCTGGGTAGAAGAGCCACTAAAACTAATTCCCACAGTTACTGTTCAGCCTCTTTCATACCCTGAGAGTCAGTAGACTTGTGTTTCATTTTCACACAGCTTTTTTGTTGTTAAGAAATTCAAGGTATATAATCTAAAAATTTAAAACAGTTTCTCCTTTTGTATTAAAGACTCTGCTTCTGAAAGAACAGCAGCAACTCCCCAAAATCCAACCTAGCCCTTGGACATGACAGTGAAAGTCTGACTTGAATTCAGATTTGACTTTCACAAATGAAATGATCTTCAATTCTTGTTGAAGACTTTTCTTACAGAATTCAGAAGAATTATTGGTTAGTCTTGCAGTAAAAATCTATCCTTGTTGGTACAATTTCCATTGGGTTGCTAAATAACAGCATCAGCTTCACAATTCTTCCATATACCTAAGGTGACTATTTATTTTTATAACAGCCTCACTTTCAGACGTGTTTAATTAGTAAAACCATGCCAAAAAGCCTGAGCTGTTGAAAAGTTAGATCAAAGATCTTCAGTACTCCATATTCTAGATGAGATTCTGATTTAGATTTCACAAGCTTCCAGAATGCAACATTTCCTGTTAACTTAAAGAGATCCTATTGAATTTTTCAAACACTCCTTTCCTAGGAAATAATAGATAACATTTGTGTTTGTCTTTTAACATGTCAACTTTTATTGGAAAACCTACACACTTACATCATACCTAAGTATAAGCTGATATCAGAACCTCAATGAGATTGTGGAAGTGGCTATGCATCACTTTATTTTCCTTAAATAAAACTCTATATTACCAAATAATGGGTTTAAAGAACCTCAGAAAGTAATGAAATAAATGTGACACAGATGTTCACAAAAAAAAAAAAAAAAAAAAAAAAAAAAAAAAAAGAACAAGAATGTTTTTACTTCATAGCAACCAAATAGGTCAAGCCATTTCCTTCTTCAGGCAAATCTCAGAGGACCACAAAACACATGGTTTTCTAGTGGATTTTTGTGTGTCTATCCCACTAAGAGGAAACACTGCTGTCCAAAAAATTTGCAATACTAATTTTTCCCATGAAATTGTTGGAATTAAAAGAAGGAAGTCATATGCAATTTAAAAAAACTTGCTAGATGTTAAAATTATACAAATGGCTTAATTAAATACACTTTCACTACCTAAGTCACATACCTTTCCTATACAACATACTGCTTCAAAAGAATGCACAGTGAAGAAGTCAGAAATGCCAATGTTATGTCTGTTCACACAATTTTTCCTTTGCTTCTGTAAATCTTAAAGTTAAAAATCACATGTTCTTCATTTCCATGGGATTCCTGCCTTACAGTTCTATAAGCTGACAGGTTTTTCTAATAAACCAGATGCTAAGTACTTGTTTTTATCCTCTGTGAATGAAGCACATGGTCAGTATGTCCAACCTCTTCACTAGAATAGGCACAATCCTTCCAAACGTGCTTAAGTACTCATGACTACAGGGAGACAAAGTGAAGCAGACATCATTAACTAACACTTTAATTTAAAAAGGAGGAAAAAATTCATATAGATTCATTCAATCATCACAAAGCACTATCCCATATGCTGGCTAGTCCCCTGCAGAAGCCTACAGAAAATATCATGTGTGATCCCATAACCAGATTGAATCTATTTGTGCATTCAAACAGGAAAATTAATATTGCATAGGAGAATGTAACTTATTTCATAACTCTGAGATTGCAAAAGTGTTCCAATACTTCTGCACTGCCCTTTTACTACCATTTTTATTACTACTTTTCTACAGACTATTTTTAAAGAGAGAATAAATTATAACATCTCACTATTTACATATCAATAACCACTCAGGGCATCAGCATGCGTCCACAGACATCAAAAAAGGGAAGTTGGTGGGAAGAGCATTAAAAGCTCTGTTTTAGACTCATTAAGCTTAAGATGACAATTACACAATCTTAAGATGTCAAACACGACAACATTTTAGCTGGGACAGATGGTACTAGATCCAGAGCACACAGCGTATGCTGTGAGTCATCAGTTTAAATATGATAGGTCCATTTTTATGTGCGAATTTGATTATCCAGAAACAAGATGTGGAGAGGAAGAGAGCATTAAACCAAGCACAGGGTCCTGCAAATCTTCACAAAAAAGCTGGAAGCAGAAAGGTCATCTTCCAAATGAAAAACTGATTAACAGGATAGGAGGGGAATGAGGAGAGAATAGTCAAAGAAGCCAAAAAAAGAGCAAGATTTCAAAAAGAAAAGTAAACAGTACTAGAGGCAGCTGGCAGGACAAAGAGGAGGAAGGGAATGTACTGAGTACTGGGGGTCAGGACGAGCGTGGAAAGGACCCAGGATGAACCTGGAGGAGATACTCTTCAGACAGTGACCGCAAACAGCTCATTCAATGACTTTCAACATGAAAAGGAGATGTGGCGGTAGTTCAAAAAGTAAATGGGTCCAAAGATGGAGTGTAAAAAGAAACAGACTAAAACATGTTTGTATTGGAAGGGAAAGGAAGGGAGCAAAAGATAGCAGCAGATAAGATGGAGCTACAGTATAAGCAAAACAGTTTAAAGCTTTTAAAACCTTTCTGTTGTACTGGGAGAGACTTATGGGATAAAAAGATGGCAAGCAGAAGAAACTGGTGAAAACCACAATGTATTTAATTTGTTTTCCCTTGAAAAATTGTTCAAAATCCTATAAAGAAAGAAGGGGAGGCAATAAATATGACTGGATTGAGAAACTTGGTGTGAACGGCAGAATAGATCTCGGAAAACAGTGTGCTGCCTCAAGATCTGTAGGCCCTCAACTGGTAAAAGCTTTTCTAACCCGAATGATATCAAAAGACTGCAACATCCACTCGGTTACAGCAGCACATGGGGGGCCCGCTTTCACATGGCTATTACTATGATTCCCAGACACTGTTCTGCAAAGTACACTCCGTTCCTGTAGGTAAATCCTACAGCTTTCTTTCCTAGATGTAATAGTACACACAGATGCTATGTTACAGGCAAACTGTTCTCCTAAACCCATGATATGCTGACACTGCTGAGCACAAGTTACCAAATACCATTATATAACAATACCACAGGTTTGGCAACTGACAGCCTCTGGAAATTGTATCAGCAAAAATTTCATGTTTTCTTCCAAGTCACAGCTAAAAATATTGAATATTAGGCTAAGAAAAACTTAATGTGTTACTGCAATTAACAAGCCCATTTTCTGATACCACCAGAAATAACTAATATTTACAACATAATCATTAATATTTTACTATGGCTTTATTACAGTGACAACAGATTAAATGGGATTGGGGTTAAAAACTAAGATACTGCTGAGCTGACAAGTAATCTGTACAAATATGAGACTAGTTTAGTATGAAGAAATATTTATCTAGCAAAAAGACCTAACACAAAGCTCACTGCTAGCTGACAAAAGTCATATTTATGTCATTTAGTTCTTTGTGTTCTGTCTCAGTATCTGCTCTTTCCCTCTCCCTAGAATCAGTGCCTGTGGTTAGTCTAACACTCAGGTGCATTTTCATACCCTTGGCATTTCCCTAGAGTACTATTTCAAACTACAAGCCTTCCTCTAAAGAACTTTTGAGACAACTTTTTAAAACTACCAGTCCAAGCTATCCACTTTGATAAGCAGTGAGTGAAACACAGTTAACGTTCTTCTGTGTTAAAATACGTTTATTTATTATAAACAAACCATGCAGATTTAGTCTTAAATGCAGCACAAATGTCTAGAACCATGAGGAGGCCACATGGACTCTTCTATCTTTAACATCTACCTTTGAAAAACAGTGCAATGTGAAAAGAACAGCAGAGATCAGGCTGCTCATGTCTAAAAGTGAAACAGATATAAAATAAATTTTAAAACATCCTTTCTAACAAAAATCGGGGG
>VZZY01012132.1:141652-153257 GCA_013400335.1 Eurystomus gularis | reverse complement strand
CCCGCCCCTCTCATGTGACCCGCGGAGGGGAGGAGGGGGGAAGGCAGGCCCGCCCGGCCGGCTCTGCGCCGCCACTCTCTCCGCTACGGGGTCGTCGGCCACCGCCGTGCCGCCTCCGTGCCGCCTCCTCCCCTCTGGGGGCGGCAGCTCCAGGGCTGTGCCCGGCAGCGGAGCGGGCCTGGAGCGGGGAGCCTCCCTCCCGCCTTCCCGCCTCTCCTTTTCCGTGTTGCCACCTCGGCAGGTTTCGCACGGCGCGGCCTGGCAGCGCGGAGGCCCCTGAACGGACTTCCCCGGGGGCTGTCGGGGGTCCTGGCGAGAAGGGGGCGAGGGCGGTGGTCGGGGAGTGGGAGGAGCCTCGCCTGGGGGCGATGGCGGGAGGGGCTGAGGGGAGCCATCGAGGCCGTCGGGTTTATGTCAGTGAGGGTTGACTCCTGGGGGTAGCCAGAAGATGTCCAAAGAGCCGGTGACACTTTTGGAGAGGTCTAAAGGTGGGGGGAAGAGCAGAGGTGACATGAAGGCCGGGGCCGAGCTGGCCTGAAGCAGCTTCGTGAAGGGGAATGAGGTGGGTTGAAGTCTCCAGAAAGGAGCCTGAGGCCTGTGATGTTTCTGCATGTTTTCTCCTGAATCCTGCTTGCTCCTTGTTCTTGGGTCCAGTCCGGCGCTGGAGGGGCGCTGGGCGCTTCCCCTGCCAATGGGGTCCTGGGGAGGCCTGCGTAAAATGGGACTGTACCTTGGATGCGGCGCAGGGTTTTGCTTTGGTGTGTATTGTCTGTGTCACAAAAAGGATTTGTCTGCTTACAGACTTAGGAGTCAAAGTATTTGTGGGATTTCTGAGGTCCTCAGTAAAGATCTTCAGTGAGATACCACGGGAGTTGGGATATCAGCAGCCTCCAAAGTCTGTAAAGGTAAGCAGAAGTGTGCTGGCACAGACCCTCTTCCTTCCTTTCCTCCTTCCTTCCTTCTCAGGCACCACCCCTCTTTATTTTTTTAAAACCTTCCGTGTCAAAATTTTATTCAGAAAGGAAGCTGTGGGAGGAAAGGGTCAGCCAACAGGAAAATATTGGGGTTTTCATTTTCCTCTTGTAGGCTGGCATGGGACAGAGCACTGTCTAGGAAGCTGTGTTGGGAGCACTCACCTCTTGACCCCACAGCTAATATAGGTGGTTATTACAGAGAGCTGAGGTTTGGCTCTGACAGCTGCTCCACTGATAAAACATTTTACCTCATCTAGAAATTATACACATCACAGACCTTTAAAATACCCCTCTGTGTTGTATATTTTAAATCAAGCGTTGTTATAAGTTTAGTAAGTTAGCGTATAAAAATGATATGATTACATAAAACAGAAGCATTACCTTGGTAAGAGATTTATTTTGAAATGTATGTCTATAAAGTGCAGTTACATGACGGCTTTAAAATAAATGTGAATGCAGATAAACTGACAGTGGGCTTGTAATATTTTTGCACACTGAGCAAACTTAATTTACATTAGAGGGGAAGCTGGTTTGTGAGAAAAAATCTAATTTTATAATTGATCCCAGATTGTTTGCATTCATTTCATCTGTGTTGTTTTACACCTTTATATAAAATATATTCCTTTCTTCTGTTGCTTTTGTTTGTCAGTATAATTTTTTCCTTCCTTCCTATATTTCATTATAACTTAATATACTCTTGCTATAAGGAAAATTCTAGTGCAAAGTAAAACTTATCCCAGTCACTAGTTCTAATAGCAGAGAAGAGTGAGCTGTGTCCTTCTCCCACCAATCCAGTGTAAAACTCCTGTTGACTTCATTGAAGCAATACTGGGCTTTAAAATTATCCAAATTAATAGCAAAGATAAAAATGATATCGTGATGCAGGCAAGACACGAAAAAAGTCTGTCCTAGTTAAAAGTGATCAGTGGGGTGTTTTATATAAACTTAATGGTGAAATCAGGCAATTCCAAACCTGAGAGATGCAAAATGTTCTTTACTATGACTTCATTATCAACTTGAACAAACAGTTATGTTTTCAGTATTTTGCATTATTGAATATATAGCTTACTTTGTTGTAACTTCAAAATAAGTCATTCAACACCCTGTCGAGGAAAATCTGTTCTTTCCAGTCCCGTTTTGTAGAATGTCTCATTCATGATACATAATATAAAAGAGTATTGGAATTACAGGGGCTTCTTCAAGGCTGTATGTCTCTGAAGTGATAGCCGATACTCCTTATAACCTGAAATTTTCATACATGCTGTGTATATTATAAACAGACTTACTTTTGCATGGCCCTGATACTACAAGTGTTCAAGGCAGGAAACTGTTAATTCTGCGTACAAGGTGCTTCCTGGACAAAGCTGTTTAATCTTCAGGTGAGATGCGTGATAGAAGCTTTTAAGATTAAAGCTTTTACCTTGTCTCATTTTCCTGTGCATAAAATAAGTCTCATATCTGGCTATAAACCTAACTAGGTCAGGAATAGGGGTTGGTTTTTTTTTAATGTACAAAATCAGCTAAAGACTTACAGTTCTACATTGTAGTTATAGTAGTTCTGTCATAGCAGAACTGCTCTCTAGGTTTGGGGAATTCAACAGTAACAATGCCACTAAATCATTAAATACTGGGTAGTTCCTTACCAACAAAGATGCCAGGTAGCAAGGTTACAATCTCAGCAAGTTTTAGGATACACTCCAATAAACTGTTTCCTACACCTGTGAATAATTCTCTCACATCTACTTTGTTTTCTGGAACTTTGATCATTCTTCTGTTTTGAAATACACGTGAATTTTATTTTTCTCTCCATATTAATAAGGGTTTCAATCAACAGTTTTCTAAAGATTGCTAGGTCTTTTTTTTTTTCTGGCAGTTCCTTCTGTAGTCATAGCTCTATTTTTACTACAAGTATGTTTTGCCAGATTTATATCCACAAGTCTAACCTTCTGTGTTGGAAGAACTTCATCATCTGTCATTCATGTAAATAATAGTCTAATAGCTGGTCTGTTGGAATTATTTTTAGGGGAGAATTTGGCTTTTTCAAAAAATTGCTGTTGGCAGGGTTGATTCCTTAATGATAAATGTTGTTATTTGCTGAATTTTCAGGTAATACACTTTATCTTTTTTGTTCTCTTTGGATAGTTTAGTATCTGTTTTGATTCACTTTCCACTAAGCAGTAATTTATTGTGTCATTTTTCATTTTGGGAGGTCAGGAGTGCATCTGTTATGACATATGTCCCTACACAGAAAATCAGCAAAGACAACCAAATCCCTTACATCACATTTTTATGGTTTACAGGGGTCATTAAATATTAAACCATTTCTGTGCATTTCAATTTGAACCAGATTCCAAGCAGTAGTGCCTGAAAATGACTGTTTACCCCTTCTTTTATTTTTTTCTTTTTTTTTTAATAATCAAAGAATTCAAGAGTAGGAAAGACTTGTTGGTTCATGCATCCTTTTCTCAGCAAGAGGGGATTCCCTTTTTTCTGGATTGCTCTTTATTGGTTAATGGAAATTCTGAAAAAACATCTTCATTATTCATCTTCATTTTACTTGTGGAAAGAATTCAGCTTAATCTTACTTTGGTAGGTTTCCTTTTTCTGCAATGTAAATGTTTCAGTGATGTAAAATTCCATTTTATTATGATAGATTTTGGAAACTTTAAGGAGAAGCCTGAGCGATGATGATGTTCATTACATTGATAGCAATTGGGAAGTAGATAGAGACATTGTATTCAAAGACAAGCAATACAATTCTGCAATGCAGAAGGGAGGAAAGCAACTGCCCTTATGCCATCAGACCAGCCGGCAGTATTAGCCACAGGGAGATGGAATAATGCACCTTACCGTTGGAAGGAAGAAAGAATCTTTGGAATCTTATTTAAGGAGGTAGTCATCTTGCATGCAGGTACTCCCAATTCATGTGTTCAGGCAAGACGTCGCTAATTTGCCCGTCTGGCTTGTTGTGGCTTCTGTTAGATTTGGTAAGAAGGATTTTAGAGTCACCCTTAAGGAGAACAGTTAATCTTAACAACACGAACGTCTGTACAGTCTTAATAATACATTCTTAAAGAATACAGATATATCTCAGAGAATATAGATATATCTTAAAGAATACAGATGTTGTGCAACATTTTGTAAACTAGAATTATTTGGTTGATTTCACTACTTGTTCACTTAGATGCTCACATTTATAGAAAAATGGAGCAAGCATTACATTTCCTAAGACAGTATCTTGTTGATAGTCAGAATTGCTGCCATCAATAATCAGCCATTGTATTAAATAATACTTTTGTTTCAAATCTAGACAGTCAAACAATTTTTATTTTTTAAGAAGCATTGCCTAACAGTTTCCAGGCAGGAAGGTCTTAGTCCATCATCATGTCTTTTTTTCCCCTATTATTTTTATTTATCAGTACTTGAATAATGTGGTATTCTTAAACCCCTAGGGCAAACTCCTTGACTTCCTCTGTCTGGCAGACGGGTTGTAGACATATTTTGTTTCTTAAAATGTTTATGCTGTCATACATATCATATTTGTCTCAGCTGGAAAAACACATTTATAGAAAATCCTGTTGCTGGTTGTCTTAACGGTTTCAGAAGTGCTTGCACCTTTCATTTAATAAAAGAAAATTTACATGGAAGTATTTTATATTGCTTTGGGGAACATCAAAGCTGAAGCTTAGCAGGTCAAACATCTTTTATGAATGGTGCTTTTTCGTATGGATAGGAAGCTCATTCCCTTAAAATTGTCAAAAACCTCAAAGTTAAAGATGCCTCTCTTCTAAGAATTTTGCATGGGTTTTTCTCCAGATGAACTTTAAAATCATATCCTGAATTTTGATTTGCAGCTTATTTAAAATTCCAGTTCTTGACATTTTTTGAGGTTGTTTGGTTTTGGGTTTTTTTAAGACTTATAAATGAGCTTAATCTACTCCTAGCATCAAATATTACTGTTTTGGGAAGTTAGTGCTTGTTTCCATTGTGTAACACAGATAGGGCCACAGTCATTAAGTGAAGAACACCGGAGTGTCCCAGGGAGGAAAACTAAATGCACTAAAAATTGTGGAGGTCCACCAGCTCTGTAATGTTTATGATCTGAAATCTACTTTGCATTAGAACTTGTTCTACCTGTATTAATTATGCATAGTACTAGACACAAACAGGATGCTTTCTAGCATGAAAGCTGTGCCTAAAATAACAGGGGAAAAAAAAGGACTTGGATTCAGAAGACATGGGGTAAAACAGATCAAGAGTGGAATTTTGCATGAAGCTTGAGAGGGCTCTTCTATCTCAGGAAAATGAAGGAGCTTGATGTAAAGTAATTCTCAAAGGAGAGCGCACTGATTAAGGCCAGACTCTGTTCCCACCCTGAGAAGTAGCCACAGCCTGTGAATTCCCTTCTGCTAACTCCAGCTTGGGATGGTTAAATGTGTTATCACATACCACTCCTCTGTCTCACGAGGGCCTGGGAATTTGAAATTCCTCAGTTTTCCTACACTGGGAGCTGTAGCTGGGCTGCAGACCATACGTGAGTCCTGCTCTAGCTGCGTGCATATGGCAGCAGTTCAGGGATTTATTGTAGTAGTGCTGATAACAGGGGAGGCCCCCACAGTTCCTTCCTCTTCCCCGCCTGGAGAAGCCTTCTTAAACAACTCCACGGTGTAACAGGGCTGGCATTCCACTGTACGTGTGGCAGCCAAGTGACAAGCTGGACTCACTCACGACAGTGTGAGAAGCGTTAGACCAGGTGCTCTTGTTCATTCACCAGTGAGCGTCTGAAATGCAATTGCATGTCTCCGCATGAGCTGGCTCAAATCTTGCTGCTGGCTACTCAGCAGTGCACAAATCTGGGTTTAATAAACATGGAACCATAAATTTAGACAGGAGCAGGAATTGGCAACCAATGATTGTGACTTTTAGTGCGCTCTCAGCTGTTCACGCAACTGTTTGTGAAGCCACACTGTAAATCAGATCACTTAATCCAGATTTTAAAAGTTCTGTCTAAACTCATAATTTTTAACCAGAATTACTCCATTTATTAAGTTCACGCTCTGGTCCCACAAAGAGTTGCATTGGCACAACTGCGGCATTGGTGGACTGTGACACACAGATGGTGTGGAAAGAAGGAAGGCAGGCTACTGGATAATTATGTTATGGACGGTAACCCTGTACAATTCTAACCTTATTCTGAACCACAGGCTCTCCATCAATTTCACTTTCTCATCCCTCATGCTCAGCCCTTCTAAAACTGTGCCTTACAGTTCCTATAGTCAGACTTACGTGCTTGTTAATGTCTGATCTGTGCAATAGTAGAGAATCGAATGGTAATAAATTGATCAAGATCTAATATGAGCATGTAATTGCATTCCAGTCAAGATTAGCCAGATATGAGTTACAATGTTTAGACCAAGCTTTATCCTGGCAGCAGGAAGACAGGTGATATCAACTCTAACATAAAATCATCAGGAGTAAAACCACTCTCCCCTCCTTGTTTTGTTTTTTAAGTAACTTTGTACTGTGGGTTGAATTTGTACAAAGAATTTTGTGCTGTGTCACCATCCAAAACCTAAACTGATTGTGTAATGAAATTGCGGTTGTATACTGGTGAGAGTATGCCTTCAACTTCTCTTGTAGGTTATTTTTGAACACATAGCTCCTGTTGAGTCCGGGTGAAAAGGGGAGGTGATTCTTTGTTAAAGGCAATGTGTAGTATTTTAAATTCTTACTGTCTTTAACCAAGAAAGGTCTCTATTTATTCCAACTGCTGCAGTTTGAAAGAAACACATGGGGTCTGAGGCAGAAAAACATCATGTAAATCCTTTCCCTCTCATGGCTATATATATACTGTTTTATTCCTTTCATATCCTCATGGGTGTTAGAATAATCCCA
Organism: Eurystomus gularis; assembly: GCA_013400335.1. Classification (NCBI taxonomy): domain Eukaryota; kingdom Metazoa; phylum Chordata; class Aves; order Coraciiformes; family Coraciidae; genus Eurystomus; species Eurystomus gularis. Next base: position 146,388 of record VZZY01012132.1, on the reverse strand, counting down.
TACACTTCTATACCAAAACAAAAAGGTTTTGGTATTTTTGTACCATAATTGAAGTGTACTTTCAATTTTAAAAGCAGATCTTCATGTTAATTGTCTTTCTCCTGCTGTATTTCTCTTTATAGTCTTAAAGAAAGAAAAACTGTCTCTAAGTACAAGAAGATGTTAAGCAAGGGAGAGTCAAAGTTAAAACTTGGCAAGCACTGAACCAAAGAATTTTTCCAAGGAAATGGAGGAGACAGGTCAAATTAATTCCTTATGTAACTCCATTTACCTCAGTGTAGTTACATGAAGGATGAATTTGGTACCTTATACCTCTGTGGTCAGAAAAGGATTGCTGTGATCTCGATCAGCACAGTATAAAACAATCATTCTTAAGAAACAAAATTGTAATTTAAGTCTGACAGAACTGCCCTTGTTATTTTTAGTCTATTAATATAATTGTAGAAGAAAAATAGGTCTACAGAACGACTTCATAAAAAGATTAGTACATGATGATTTGCAGCTTACATCCTTACCAGTTTTTTGTGGGAAAGGGGAATTCATGACAGACAGCTAAAATGGGCAGTGACATCAGGGACAGCATCTTTTTCTTGTACATTCCAAAAGCTTTTCACCAGTTTGCTGCACTGCAACTTCAGCTTTTTCCTCTGATCTCATTCTTCTCCCCTGGTCACCCCTAATTCAGTTCTTTCCCTCAAGTTTCTTTGGGTTCCACTATGTGTGCGGGGATCTCTGTGGCTTCTCCTTACTGCTGAGTTTTCTAGATTTTTCTCATCAGGCCAAAATATTCGACTACTTGGGACGGATAAAGAAGAGATGTTTGGCCTGCACCATAATTTATTTTCAGATTTTGAATTTCAACATGCTTATATGTGTGATGCTTTAAAATAACGCATTTTCACTGTGAGAACCCAGCCTCCATGTGTCAATCTGTAGTACTCAAATAGAGCTGTACCCAGAGATTATTTCCATTTTAAAACCTTGTTATGAAACAGGAAATTCAGGAAATAATATCCATGTATTAAGATTTTAAAATACTGTAATAAAAAAGCATCCATATAGTATATTAGTGCAATGTAATTGAAGTCAACAGCCTGTCTTTTTTATCCTTACCAACTTGCAACTATCAGTGTTAACACAGAGGAAAGGATCTGTGTATACACGCACATAAAAGATGTGAAAATACAAAGGCATTTATTGAAAACAGACAAAACCAGGAAGATGATAAAATAGCAGAAGGAAGTGGCCTCAGATATAAAAACTTTTGCTTTGTATAGCAGAATTTATCACTAAAAGCTAAGACTGGCAAATTGCCATGCTTCAGATAAAACAAGCAATGTAACAACAAAAAAAAATTGACTGCGTGTACAAAATACAATAGGCACATTTGAAAAACTCATGTCCTACAAAGTAATTCAATTACACATTTTTCATGTGTATCTTTAAAAGCTTTGTTATATTTTCAAATACGAGAAATCTCAGTTGCACAGATGCAAGGTGTCCTCTGAGGATGTCTGCATCAGATGTGCCATTCAGCAGGTTGCTGAAAATTTCCAAATACCCACAATGAAACAAAGGTGGGAGAGATATATTTTGAAAGCAAATCTTTTGCTTTCGAAATAGCAGAACTATTAAAGCGTGTTCTATGGAAAAATGGTTCACATATTTAAAATATCTACTGCACAATTTTAATCCACAAATCTACTCAAGTGAGTCTGTACTGCTCAATATTTTCACACTGGATGAAGAAGATACACTTTTTTTTAAAACAGAATATCTTCTCCATTTGCTCATAAGTTTGTGGGGAAAAAATCATAAGCTTTAGGAAATAACAGTTCTTATACCTGAAAGACTTTTCACATAAGAGTTTTTGAAATGTGGTGTTGACTGAGAACACTTAAAAAACATGAGGATGTAGGAGATTTAGTTCAATTACTGTACCAGCTGAGTTCTTTTCTGCAGGGATGTTTTATCCTTCCTGGCCTGGTCAGGCCTACATTCTGGTATTTGAGCTAGATGAGAAACCATCTCAGTAGCAGGCGGATAATGAGCGCAGCTAAATTCTCAGGATGAACAAAGTCATGCCCTTGCTCTTTATGCCCATCTGTAAGGCTTTTCAGAATTCAGCATGTATGGAAGACTCCAAAACTGGAAAACAAGACGGCAGATAAGTACAATTAAAACAAACAGATAATTTTTTCAACATCTTCATCACATTTGCAAGATAAATAGACTGTTATCTGAATACCATTTATATTCTTAAATAATGCCTCATTCTCTCACAGTGAAAACTTGTTGACAAGAATAATTATCTCCTTCACAGATTAAATCATTCCATGAAATATTTTTAGGCATTTCTAATATTTAATTATTTAGATTAATATTTGAATCTTCAGCATCCTGATTACTTCTACAGAATTTCCAGATTTACTCTTTATCAAGAAGAGTAGCCTGGCATTTGTTTTTCTAGCTGCTGCTTTTTCCTGGCATGGTCTCAACTTCCTGCATAATTTGTACAAAGCTCTTCCTTCTATACATGTTATATTTCATTCTGTTTTCGTAAAGGTGAGACATACAGGTAGGACTTAAAAAGATAAATTCTTCATATTCTTCAGCTAAAATAATGAAAGGCTGTCTTGAAACTATTAGAAAGGGAGAGAATGTTTTTACTAGATTATGAAACTACAAGTAATGACAGATAAATGCAGATTAAGTCTTCTCAGAAATCTGAACCCCTAATCAATTAAAGATGTTATTTCAGAATGCTGACCATAGGCAATAGGAATGAGTAAAACAGTATCTTTATCACACTGGGATTTTGGAAGATCTGTATTAATTCCAGAATACAACAGGAAAGGAAGGTATGCTTTTACCATGCTTAATGCACCACTCAAAGACGTGCTTCCATTCTTTGCTACTGGACTTTTTATCACTTATGGAAAGCACTTAATGGTAATTTATTCTTGAGCTAAACAAGCAAAGATACTCAGGCATGCGTGTGTTTATGTGTAAATAATTTATCTGGTTAGACACATTCAGTCAGAAAATCAAATTTCATATTTTATGTTAATGTTTTTTTAATCTCTAGATTGTAAGATTAGAGGTATGCTGGGAGTGTGGTGAGCAGAAGACCCTCTGAAGGCTGCTACAGAGCTGGTGTGGATATACTATATTGGTTTCAGTCCAGTTTTGAACAGGCATGTCCACTCATGTTCAATAACTGGTTGAATAACAGGAACTCTTTTTTGATTTCCCACAAACAAAAGTTGAGATGCAGACTCCAAATCTAAGTTTGGAGTCTGCCTGACTAAAATAAATTTCTCCCCCCTTTCTGCTAACAATCAGCAATTCTGTAACACTTCCGTAGTACTTCTTGAATAAAGCTACTGTTAACAACAACAAATTTTTAAAATATGTAAAATTCTCCCTGAATTATCAAATTTACTGTTAGTTGGGATGTCTTCTGTTATAAGTGGAAATTGCAAGAAGACACTTTATTACTGCTCTGCCAGTGGGTGGATTCTTCCTTATAATAAGAATAAATTATTTCAACAATGTCAGATTAATTTAAAAGAAGAATTTATTGTGATTTAAACTTTGAAAAGAAAAAGAGCTCTGAAAATATTTTTTCATGCCCATTTCTTCTAACAGCCTAATTTCTTGAAAGGGCTTTCTAATTAATGTAATTTGGTGGGTCTTTATTAACTCACCATTTCAAAAAGATAGTCCAATATATTTCCTTGATCACTAGTAGTAGATAAAAATATTAAACTTGTGTTTCTTTATCTGCAACACCAACATCAAGCAGCTGAATTTAAACAAAGTAATGCAAGAGCCAGCATATCGCAGGTGAACAGTGTGTAGTTGAGAAACAAAAAAATTACAATACTCCAGAAAAAACAAAACAAAGTTACGTTTACTTTGCATAAAAAGATGTAATAACCTTGTTAACAATGACTTTGTGCAGTTCATGTGAGAATATGTAAGATTAAAAACCAAGAGTGACTAAAGCCATGTAAAAATTCTTAGCAAAAGCCATTATCAATCATTCAAATGAAGTAGCAAACTACACTATCTTATAAACTGGAATTCCTAGGTTTCTGTTTTAGAAGACTATCTAGTATAGTGTAACTTTGGATATTGTGTATTTTATCGTTGTAGTTCTTGGTAAATGCTGACTCTTTGTTTCAAAATAATACACCTATATTTTAAGATTGTTTTTCTATGAGAAGTGCAATCTTTGGAAAGTATGCAATGGATTTCAGAGCACTTCAGGAACATGGTATTGTTTCCATTTGAATTGCTGGGAAGATTCACATGGGCTCTACTGTCAGTAGGCCTGGACTTTTAACCTGGCCTAAATTTAAGGATATTTCCATAAAACACACAAATCCAGACCTTGTAGTTTGGTTCACTTAGGGAGATCCTCATGCTTACGGAGCTCTGGTTAAGTCAGCAAGGCTAGACATCAATACTGATCTTGTGTGATTGGATTACAGGATTGAAGCTCTGATTTGTCCTACTAAAACCACTTTAAGTTGCTTAAACAGATAAATCCTACTATCAGATTTCTTATTGATTACACTTTCTTAAATGCAAAAAAACGCACCAAAACCTTGCTTGCTTTCTCCACATTTTTAATGGACAACTTCACCTTCTACTTCTTCATTATCATAAGGTGTATGTAGGACTGGAAGGACAACAGAAATAACTCTGGGGGAAAAAGTAGTAGAAGT
>VZZY01012132.1:130047-141633 GCA_013400335.1 Eurystomus gularis | reverse complement strand
TAGAAGTGTAATTTTTCTTTTCCTTAAACCAGATGCAAAATACTTGTGTTTTTTTAATTCCTCTGAGCCCATTTCCAGTCCTTATTTAACCCCACCCCCTCTGTGGAATCTGAACTATTTGACAGAGTTCCTGTTATAAAGGAAAATGAGATCATATCTCTGTTGCCTCTTGTCTCAAGTTGTAATTCACATCTTCTCGTCCCATATTTCTGGCAAAGTCACGTATCAAAATTAAACCAAGAATATGTTCAAAGCACTTTTTTTTTCTTGGTTGGTCTCTCCCTCCCCTCCCCAAGTTTATTCCTTACCTCTCAAGTTTTGTATGTTAGGTTGACAAGAGTCATTATCTATCACAGCTAGAATAGCTGCTCGTGCAGTTCTCTCCAGGGCAGATCAGCTGCTGGATTTAACAAGCACATGTGAGTAACAATGATTTACCATAGGTATTTTAACTGCTAAAAGCATTCCTTTATAGTAAGTATAGTTACAATAGCAATATACCAAATGGAATCAAACCTTTGGACAATATTGTTTCAGTAGAGGCCTTCAGAAAAAACACTTCCTAGGCAAGGAAACAAACTGCTAAATAATCCACTTAAGACACAGCTACAATGCCTTATGGATAATTTATGAAAAATATATTAGAATTAACTGTAAATTGAGCAAGTAGTGACGAAGCTTGATAAACCGACTATAACAAAGCTTCCCACGATGAAAATCCCTACAGACTTCTAGCTTGCTGGCATTGGCAAGTAGTTTAGCTAAAGAGAAAGAAATCAGAATATACAGTTACCAACTACAAACAAATTCTTACAAACCAGAAAGAAAATGTGAGGAAGAGCTCTGCAAATTATGTTTGACAGTGTAAACACAGACCAGACAGCTTTTATTTTAACCAACAGATTGTTGGAACACACACCATATAGCAAAGTGAAGGACTTGAAACCTGCTATATAGTCTGTACAGATGTTCTCACTCAGCAGCTGGAGGGAACCGAAGATAAAAGGCAGCTGGCCAACTCTGAAAAAGGTTTGCATTTTCCTTCTGTCTTGACAAGTAAATCTAGTTTTTTGTGGTAGTCTCTGTATTTTCAGCCTGACAGAAAAGTCAGCATCTACAAAGCTGACCTAAAATGACAGATACCTGAAGGTATGCAAGCAAGCTTAGAAATGTGCTGTACATAAAAGTACTTCTGTTTTTTTAATCTTAAATGCTTTTATATTGGAGGAAAGCAAAGACCAGAAGTTGGCAATGTTGTAACTACTGTAACTGCAGAGCAGGTCATACATGCTTGCAGTCAGCATGCAATACTTAGAATGCAAGACTAAGATCTGAAAGGCGATTTTGTAGAAAAAGGTTTTTTATTATATGAAGCATGACAGGATTACTGATCTTGGAAGGGTTATTTGTGAATAACTTCCAGCTAAAGTGATTAAGGGCTCCAGCTACTAGCCAAAAAAAAAGGAGAATCAAAAACATCCTGCTTGTCATTGCTGCTGGCTTTTTGTTCAATGAGCAAGTGTTGGTTTCAGTCTTTTGCCCTCAGGGATACTTTTAACAATGCATAATACTTGAAAGAATTCAAAAATGTGGGGGGTTTTGTTGGTTTTTTTCTTTTCTTTTAACTATGAAGTCAAGTATTTTAATATGTCTAGAAAATATTTGTGATAACAAATAGACACAGCGCTGCTTATAAGACTTAGAACGTGCTTTTTACAAGCACAGCACAGTTTTTGTTATCAAGACCCCATCCAATATTTTCTGTTTTTTTAATGGAAGGTGAAGCACTCTGTCCACTTTCAAAAAATCATCTCCGTAAGAAATGTGAATATTTCAGCAGAATCTTTGTGATTGGTTTTGTTTTTTCAATTTTAAGCTGCTGTCATATCTGCCAGAAAAGACATGAACTAAAAAACATACTGAAGAGGTAAATGTTGTGATGGGTCTAAATTACAAAAAGGTTCCTCTGGCAATCTTAGATTTGCATAGAGAAAATTTGGGCTTCTGTACAGATCAGCTGCTCCCACAGAATTCTATACTATGAGATGAACAAAGAGACTACCACAAAGTCATAGGCCACCAACTTGAATCTGGCTTCAAAACACTTGAGATCCTAGTAAGAAGAGATCTGGATATGCACATAGAACCACAGAATCACTTAGGTTGGAAAAGAGCTTTAAGATCATCCAGTCCAATCATAATCCTGCTCTGCCAAGTCTGCTGCTAAACCACACCCCTCAGCACCATATCTACACAGCTTCTAAACACATCCAGGGATGGAGATTCAACCACTTCCCTGTTCCAGTGCCTGACAACCCTTTCAGTTAAAAATTTTTTTCCCAATGTCCAACCTAAACCTCCCCTGGCACAACTTGAGGCCGTATCCTCTTGTCCTAAAACAAGAGGTACATGCACATGATAGCATGTCTATTCCTATTTGCAACAGTATTCAAAGTTCTTTGAAGTTCCCCATGTACTGCAAGTATCATGTCTATTTACATAAATTTATCTATAACTACCAGTAAACCATCTGAAAGCACTGACACCATGAGTAGCTAAGGCTAGACCACATCACTGTCACAGTGGAGTGGCTGGAACATCATGGACAGCCAAAGAGGTTAGAAACCATTTCTTCAGTATATACCACGTGAATTCCAGAAGCAATAAGGAATCTACAGCGAAGTGCACTGATAGCACTTCAACTGTGGATAACCAACCACATGCCAAAACTTCACAGACCTTGTTAGATGATTTACATTTCTTTTCCTTCCTGCTGCCCCCCCTTTTTTTCCTGTTCAAATGTATGTTTTGAGGGAAAAGATGCTCTCAGCATTCATTATTAAGAAAAATAGCACATGTTAGCTTTGTACTCAAGGTTATCAGCCTTTTCTTCACGGCCATCAATACCATTTCTTTTCAGAATAAATTACATAATAACAAGCTTCCTCAAAATATATCATTTGTGGTATCAAGGGATCAAGATCAGACTAAAAACTGTAAGTTAATTCTTTCAAGTCTAGAATCAAGAAGTCATCTGATAGCAACTTTCAGAAAATCTGAAAACTGAGGGGTTTTGGGTTTTTAAATGTTTTTAAATGCTCAACGTTAAGCAGAGCATACAGGTTTATTCCACTCCTTTAATATGAATATTTTATTCAGCAAATACAAGAGGTCTGACACATATGTTAATACCAAGGTGATTTTAACCCCAAATGAATATTGGTGGCCAACATGATTAAGCTAGGCTAGAGCTCAGATACCGGATTTCCAAGGCCAAGCACAAGGCATTTAGCCCTTCCATTCTCACACAGGTTTTTAATTTGTTTGGTATTCAGTCAACACACATCTCTCCAATTATGCCTCAGAAAAAGCCGCTCACCATCTGACTTTATATTGTGAGGAACATGATCTCTTTCAGTCCATCCATACAATTTATACAGTGAAAAACTGGAATGAGAAGCACCAAGCTCTTTTGTTGAGCACAGACGAAAGATCATTTTCAAAAAGATTTTTATTTGTTTTTAAATAGCTTGATAAAACCAATCAATTGGTACTCCAAGTTCAATTGTAAACAGTTACAACACCTTACTGCTGTGTATTGATTTTGTACAAGTCAAAGTGAGCATATTTATAAACGGAAATGCACTCTACTAAGTAAATGATGCCATAACTGAAAATATTTAAAAGACGGATGTTTAACTCCCTCCTGTGGTGTAAGTGAGCAGCATCACAATCAACAGCTTCTGGAAGCTTACACAGCACTCTGTATTACTCAAAGGTCTATATTCACCTCATGATGACAACAAATTTCAAGTTTACTACGGAAACACCTCTCACAAATTGAAAAGTGTTACGATAAATTTCTAAACCATATAAAGTTGTAAACATTGTTCTCTGGAACAAACAAAAAAGGTTTGTGCCAGCCTTCTCCATCTCCCACACTGCAATTAAAAAAAACCCAAAACATTAGGGCCAAAGACCAAGGCCATAGGCTAAAATTGTTCTGCACAGATAACGTCACAGTTTACAGGAAGTACTGTCAGCATTTAAAGTTACTGTTAGTCACCAGCAAGTAGCAGAACCCATTTTCAAGAAAGTTAATGGAACACACCTTCAAGTGATGAATCAGGCACTAAGCATTAGATTTACTTACTTTTAAGAACAAAAGCATAAATTACATCTAGGTATTTTTGTATTTGATAATAGGTAACACTGACCACTGATACAGAACACTAATACTTTTACAAGTTTGCATTTTAACCATTTTTGCTATCAGGTTTCTTCCTTCTTTATGAAAGATCTGTGTAAAAGAGATTTGCAAAACAGACTATAAATATATTGAGATCACAGAAATAAACTGGATCTTTTCAAGGCAGATTTTCTTTCTGGAAGTCCCTCAGGCCATTTTCTAAAATGTTTTCGCTTTTAAATTTTATTTCATCATTAACAATGAAATAACCATCTGCTTGGCCTGAATCTTGTATCACTGCTTCCAAGAAGGCTAAAATAATTGAGATTTTGGAATGCAACAGAGGATTTATTTTGAAGTACACACCAAGAGCTTTTCCTTAGTGCAGGGTGGTAAAGGACAGCAATATTCTAGCACTGCCTTATTGTTCTTGTTTTCACACTGTCAGCGGATTGTCCTTGTGCTTCAGTATGTGAGCTAATCATAAATATTGGTATTTTCATAGGAAACAAGTTGTTCATTTGAAAGTTCTATCAAATGCAGCTCGCTCTTAAGGATTAGAGACTTTGTAGTCTGAGATATCGAAAGGAGATTAATTACAAATATTTATTTAAAATACTTAAAAGGCTTCCCCCCCCAGTTATTGACTGTGTATCACAGAAACAAGTGTCAGAACACATTTTATCCTATACACTCTCAGAAATAAAAAACATTTCAAAATATTAGTATATTCATGTGAATTTTCCAGAAAATTATAACTTAAAAACCTAGAGAATTGAAGCTAGTGTAACTGTTTCTTAAAGTTTTGACCTCAATGTATTTGATAAGCCCCAAATTCTAGCTGCAATTCTCAGCTGACAAAGGTATTGCAAATTCAAATTAATTTTAATCAAAGCAGCTGTTTTGAAGGGAAAAATAAATATGTCACACTGGTCACAATGACTACACAGTCTGTCAGATACAGTACACCCTAATGACAGACGATGGATGCTCGTATCTCGCCATGGTTTCTGTCAATTTGTTATGCATAATTAATTACAGGAGAGCATTTCTGAAATGGAACAGAATATCAGCATGTGCTTACACTGAGATATGATGGTGAGAGGAGAGAAGAAGATAGGTAATATAGGCTATAAAAACAAAAGGAACAACTCGACAATAAGATGATAAATTAGGAGAGTAGGTACAGGCTTGCTTCTTCCAGAAATTAAGTGTTTATACCTATAAGGAGGGGCAAGGTAGGAGAAAAGGAGAAAGAAAGGAAACTTTGGCAAAGTTTAAGAAAGTGCAATCTTTACAGTCCTATAAAAACCCCAACCCCAAACAACAAAACACCAACCCCCAAATAACAAAAAAACCCCGCCCCTAGCCAATCCCACACTGAAAAAGCAGAAGGCTAAAAATTGTCTACAGATGAAACTGTCTCATGGTGCCTGATGACACACACAGATGACTCTTCACTAGTTAACATCACACAGAGAAGTACAACACCGTCTCTACTGCACTTTGCATTGTAATGTCAGAAAGTAAATAAGCATTTGCATAAGCATTCCAACATCATACTGGGATAAATACTTATCTACATGCAGAGCTCTGTGCGCGCACATTTTAAAGTATGGGGTTTTTTTTTTTCAAAGCAGTACACCATATAGTAAATTTCCACTCAAGTGTACATTTACGAGACACTACTAGGCAATTCGCTAAATATTATTTTCTTACTTAATTTGTTTTCTAATGGCAGAAATAGAACTCTCTGCTATGTAGCGCACGAGGGATCTGGACACTGATCAATGAAATTTTAGAAAGCATGAGTTGTTAAGTAGAACCCTGACATTTTGCTTAGAAATACCTCTTTCCAACACCAACAGAAGAGCAAGATGAGAGAGGAACTGGAAATAAGAAGGCAACTCCCGGTTCAGTATAAAGGTCCCTTGCCCCTACTAAAAACGTTATTCTTCTGGACTGTAACAATCATCCAAGACAACCTCAGCCCTAACAGCACATTTACACTGAAAAACTTTCCACATCTGACTAACTGAAGCCATGAAACTCCAACCAAACTGCTTCTTAGCTGAGATCCTTCCATCTTTTGAGATAAGTTAATATCAGAACATTTGTAGGAAGAGAACAGTGGCCTAAACTATATAGTGTTTGATTTATATATTGTTTGAAAGGATTGCCGTGCTTCTGGTTCACTATTCTCCCCCCAGAGAGCAAAAGCCATTTGAGCGTTGTCACCACCAGTCAAACAGTTCTATTAGTGCAAGAACAGCGCTTTCAATTTATGGCCTCCTCAAGCTTAAAGTGCAGTATATTACATGAGATTTTAACATACCAAACCATCCTTTATTTGAATTTCAGAAGGAATGTTCAAGTTAAAGTTACCTTTTAGGTTTTAAACAATAAAATCCAAGGTAAAGTACATAGACTATCTTAAAATGGATTAAACCCACTCAATTAAGACATCCTTTATATCTTATGTTCAATATACATATAATACACAAAAAAAATCCATCATTTCACTTAGCTATATTTTATCTGTATTTAAAGTGATCCTGTAGTAAGTAATTAAAGGCCACTCAGCAAAAGCAAATTTTGCTTAAAACAGGACTGTATTAGCTGGACTGTGAGACATAACATGTCAGCATTCCAAGATGCACTCCTGCATAGACTTGTCACGAATTGAGATACAACCCTTGGCACCTGGCTGTACACACACTTGAATTCTAATTTACAGGTGGTTTCTCTCATATTTCAGTCTCACTCTCCCATTTCCCCCCCACCCTCCTTTAAAATCGCCATGAAGAACCGGAGCATTAAAAATTTGATTAATGTTTTTGTGCTTTTAGCTACTCCTCTTGCCTATTAACCTGACAACATCACCTACAGGTTTTCGTTGTATCTAACTACAGTTGCCTAGATGTTGTTCCCAAATGATGTACAGCAGAGTTGAGACTCTTTCAGGCCAAACTGTTCAGCTGAACGGACAAGGTCTCAACTAACAACTACAGGTACAACTGTGCCAATCTATTCTTTCCGTAGGAAGTTCAAGCACTCAGTTGTGGATGCACCTTGGAAAAAAAATAAAGTAAAACAAACCTAGACCAAAATTCACCACACAGGAAAAGAGTATTTCTTTACCTATATAGCTAGTTACAGAGATTAAGACGCAAATTGCACAATGTTTTCTTTAGCAACCAAGCCAGCTCCAACCCATCTCCACCTTCATTCCTCTACCCTCAGCTCTGCCAAGTGTTTTCTGGGTCAAGTTGTATGCAGACAACAGCTTAACACCATTACTCAAAGAAGCCTCAGACTTTGGGAGAAATCTGTTTCTGGTGTTTTGGGGTTTCAGATCCACATCGCTTCAGCAATCTTGATCCAAAACCACTCATGTAATACCACTGCAAGGGTGATAAATCGCAGCAGTGCAGATGGGAGCAAATAGTGTGACTGGCTGGGCTAAGAGGAAACTGTTGCTGTCAAAATAATTGCTTAAAATATGTAATCCATTATTATTTTGAGGGTTTTGGTAATTTTGTGACAGGTAGTCATGTGGCCAAACGTTTGAAAAAATAATAAAAGTAGATACCAGGGAAGATTCTTTTCTAAATTAAAGTAAATGGTTTTTTATCTTTCTAACATCCAGAATAGCCAGCCAATGGGGATAATAAAAACACAACATATCACTTAACATAAAAAGTGGTGTATCTTACTTTCAGCACTCAAATAACGTTAAAAAATTCCAACATTTTGCCTCATTACACTGATAACTGGCATCTCTTCATAATCAAGAACTTCTCTGTACAAGTGTGCTAACAGACGAATAAACAGCACATTAGAAACTCTACTGGCTTTCCAGGTAAATTCCGTTCAATCTGAACGTCACTTTCCAAAATGAACAGAGATAGTTAGCAAAAAGGATACTTGGTGTACGAATCACTGGCATGAGCTTACTCTGCATCAAGTCCTCACTTTTAACTCAGAGTGAAGGGTGAACTGAAAACACGTCCTAACTCACCGTATCAATACCTGCCTAGGTAAGCTGCTGGAGCACGTTAAGCCCACCCTCACCAACTCCCTTGTTGAGAATTCCAGACACCGAGTTCAAACTTTGACCTACTGCACAATGAGTTTCTCCGTCTAAGTGCCCATGGGAGCCTATTCCTGCAAATTCTTATTCACAAGCAGCTCTATTGATGCCAACATTCTTGCTCTATTCTTTGGCAAACCCCGTTGTCAGAAGTCTGTCCCAAAGCCAAAGTCAACAGGCCCAAAATTATTACTATGCTTTAGCGATAACAATCACTTTTTCAAGGAAAGAAAACATTCTTTTAGAAAACTGTTTACAGTGTCTATTGTAGCACAAAAAAGCTCATGAGATAGTTTACCATCCTTGAAACAGAACACTGCTGAGAATTATGCTGTACTGAAGACCGTTCTCCCAACAGCTTTCCAGTTCAGATGTTTTAAGGACTTGCACATTAGTTTGCTGGATTCAGAGGAGGAAAACAATTCTACGAGAAACAGTTTCATTGGAAATGGTTGTAAATAGCAGCCAAAACACTCCAATACAAACCCTAAAGAAAACAAAGGATCAGTGCTAAACAATCTAACTGGGTTCTAGTCTAGTGTTAATGGCAGACCTGCAGAAGTCCCAAAGAGTTTTGAGATTAAGAAGTTCTTTCCACTCAGATGCAGATATTCCGGGCAAAAAAAAGTCCCTATTCTTCCAAGAGCCAGTTTTACTAGCAATTACACAGGTATAATTTTTACTTTAGCTGTCTACTTCTCACCAAAACCTGAACCGTAACCTTGCCTCTGTTTAGTTAAGTTTCTATTAGTGTTAAAAATAGTCATTATTAAAATCTTAGTACTTTTTTACCTTCACTACTGCATACCAAAGACCTGCTAGTGCAAAAGCTAGCAGAGAAACTACTAGCTGTATGGTGTGAAAATTATTAGTCACATATTGTATATCTGAAAGCATCTGCTTGTATCCAAGTGTTTGCTCTGAAGATACAAGGTTTAAGTAATGAAGAAAAACACATGGTTTCTGGTTGATTAAGAGTCCCATAGCGTATCCGTTCAGTGAGGCAACTGGAATAGAACACAGACCAGGAGGTCCACCAAGCTCCAGTTCTTTAAGAAATACAAGCCATAATTCGTCCTCTTTGCTGCTAGTTATTTCTAATTCCAGAAACTGCACATTTTTATTATACTGCAAATTTCCCAACCAGAAGTGTGCAAAACTTACAAAGTTGTCTCCCAAAGAGCGTGAGCTAAAGTCTCCAGCAAAACTACAACCTTTCTCCAGCCAGTCCATTACTGAAATGCTGTGAACGCAGTAAGAAACCCTAGCAAGATTGTCTTTCCCAGAAGAAAGATGCAGATGAAATGAATCCTTCCGAGGAGCAGCTGCTCTTGAGTTCCTCCCTGCTGATTCACTCAAACTCAGAGGCATTTCCTTGCCAGCAGAAGGCAGAGATATAGTGTTAAAGAGAGAACAATTCCTGATGTTAAAATATAGTAATTCCTGTAAACTGCTACTATGATTTTGAGAAATGTTCAACACGGAATGCATGTGTGTCAGGTGAGCTGCTGCCTTGTGATGATCTGGGCCACTGTCACATCCTCCTTTTTGGTTTAAATCTTCTTTCTTCATAGTCCTAGAGCTTTGCTGTTTCACGACAGCCTGGATTTGAAGAGTGTGATTGACTCTATTGCAGCATAAAGTACAAGCAGCACATCAAGTCACAAGTCAGTGGATCTCAATATGGACCTAAAGGGAAAGAATGCAGAAAGTCATTACACTAATATCCCAGTTTCTTGGCGCCCAGTATACAAAAAAATTTTTTAAGTCTTTAACATAAAAAGAATAACCCAACCGCAGCACATAACAGTAGTCCAAGCAGACAAGTCTCCCTCCAGGCTGCCTAAGCACATCCAAAGGGCTAGGAAGTACACCCAAATATAAAATTTCTTCTGCAGTTTCAGTGTAATATGCTATAAACCCTTTTGTTAACAGGCATCAAAGTGAGTCAGCAAATGAGCAGCTGGAGAGATTTGCTGTGTAACAGTACCCTTTCCTTAACAGATAGGCATGCAGACTAACTAATTAGAGGCTTAACATTGAAGGCAAATACTAAACTAATCTTCCTGTAAACAGAAGCGGTGCTGAAACCTGACACACAACACTGGAAATCAACAATATACTGTGCACAGCTTCCCAAAGGGAACTGGTCAGGCTGGCTGCGCCAGCACAGTTAGAGGGTGTTAGCTAGATTGTAGTCAAATGACAAGCTGGTGTTGTTACAAGAGCACTATTATGTACCAACGCTGGTAACAAGCGAAGGCAAGGCATTTTTAACCACCAAGGTCACTAAGCTATGTGTACAACTCCTGGCAGCGGGGCTCAACTCCCAGCTTTAGAACTGTAGGAGGAGTCACAAAATCAAAGGTATGAGGTGCCACATTTTGACCTCTTCCTACTTCAATTTACCTTTTACAAGTAACAAACTGCAACCAGACTTGTCTTTCAGCACTCGGCCACTAGCCAGATGTCAAAACTCTCATTACTGCAGTTTTTATGAGGCAAGAGAAAGTGTCCAATCTTTGGCTAGAACAGATGCTCGTTGTGATAGCCCATAGCTGCTTCTGTTGCCAGTTAAGTTAAAAGTAAAGCTTTCATTTCATCACAAAACCAATGAAACTTGAACCCTACAAAGAGCGAGAGCTCCTAATCTGTTTAGGTCAAATCTGTTTTAGGGAGTTCTATGTTTTGCAGAAAGAAACTCAAGACAGTCTTTAATGCATTTTTTAACCCCATGCAGCTTCTGAGCAGAGATAAATTAAATTTGAACAGTCACTTTCACGCAATGACATTATTATTTAAAACTACCTCTACATTCTCCCTGCTACAACTGTCTATGACTTTAAAAATAAACCAACAAACAGATGGAAGGACGTTATTTTCTTGGCTCCTTGCAGGGTGTCAGGAATGTACTACCAAAGCGCACACCTTCACAAGTAATTGTCTGTCTTTAAGTTAACTACAGCTTAGTAACGCGGGTAAACTTGAGGCGAGAAAGCGGCACGTTTGCTGCCAACACCCCGAGCCAGCAGCATAACGGGCGACTTGCACCTCAACGCCCGCACAAGCGGGCTCCCGAGCTCACCGCGTCCCAGCGCGGTCCAAGCGACACTTCCCTCGGCGAGACGAGGGAGCGCAAGGGCCTCCCCCGGCCCAGCCCGGGGCAGGGGGCGAGGCCCACGCAGATTTACAGGGGGACGCGATAGCGGCTCCTGAGCCGCTGCCTCCGGGAACGGGTGGTCCCCGCGGCGGCACCGCCGGGCTGAAACCCGGGACGCGGCTCGTCGCACCCGCGCCGCCGCCG
>VZZY01012132.1:92282-120281 GCA_013400335.1 Eurystomus gularis | reverse complement strand
GGTGCGGGGGCTGGCCGCGGCCGGGGGTGTCCGCGCCGAGGCGGTGGGCGGGTGGCGGCCGCGGCTTCCTGTGGTGGCGGGGGAGGGGAGAGAAGCGTGGGGCAAGGCGATGACTGCTGCGAGCAAATGGTGGCTGCCTGGGGAGCGGGAGAGCGAGGTTTCTGTAGGGTGTTAGTAAGCGGTGGGTGTCTCCGGGGCTGGCTTCCTCCCCGAGCCCTGGATCGCTGGTGGGGAAGGTGCTCCGGGCGTAGGTGCTGTAGCGGTGGCTGAATAATTCATCTTGGTGCTGACAGAAGTGGCGTTCGCCTGCCTGGTACAGGAGGGTTTGTCCTGGCAGGGGTGGGCCGATTCTCGCGGCCCACCCTTGAGCTCTGGTCTTTCATGGATCACTAGACACGCCTAAGTAAAAAGAAATAATTACAGTGCTTTTAACGATATGAGAAATTTAATATGGATTTGAAATATCTGTTTTGAAAGTAACAGGCTTCTTATTACTGTTTATAGCTTGATTTTTGTCGTCTGATTCTTGCAGTAAAACTAAGTGTAATATGCTAAACTCTAAGCAGATCATAAATGCTTGTGAGTAGACTGTTTTTCTGCATGTATGCATCTGGACTTGAAAGGTTCCTATGTAAAGGAGACTGATAAAGCCCTTAAAATACAGATCATTAACGATATACTTGCCTGTAAAGAGGTGTTAACACCTACAGTGTTCCAGTATGGTATTAGTCATAAGTAAAACAACTTGAGAATGCTTTTTGGAATCGAGTTAACTCTTACCTTTAGCTGTTGGATTTCAGTGAGGAATGCTGGAATTGTGGTGAGGAAAGGGTTTCTGTGTTTGCTGCTTTTGAGTGCTCCATGATGCTGTTCAACTCTGAGGCATTCTTTCTCTTGCTGGATGCCAGAGCTCAGGGGAACATCACAGGCCAGCTGGAAAACCAGACTTATCTTATGCAGTTTGAGAGGCTTTTTTTTTTTTCCTTAGGAGAAACAAAAATCCCAGTGTAGGCTGATTGGTATCACATTTTGGGGATTTTGTTGTTGTTTTTTTTTTTTAAGATGTAGAATCCCTATAGAGGCATCTAAGTATGGCTGAAAGGTAAATTTACCCCGTGTCCCATTTGTTTTGACTTGCTGTGCAAGATTTTTAGCAATGTGAACATGAAAACGGTATCTTGACAAACAGACTTTTCATAGTAATATGATACTTCGATGCTAGATAGAATAACTATGGCCTGGTCTTTTGGCTGTATTGATTTTAAAACCAACAAACTTGCTTTTGTATTACATATTTTTTTTAAATTCACCTGAACTGTGTTGTATGTGCAGTGCTATAAATAAATGCAATGCCTCATGTTTGGGTGGAGAAAAAAGTTCGGTCAGTCTACTTCCTCCACTCGATTTGAGAATTCAGCACAAACTGTATAATGTTCAGTAATTTATTCAACAAAACAGTTTGTTTCATCATTTGCTTTGTAAACCATCCCACTTCCTAATGTGTTTGTTGCTCTTTGTCTTGGAAATGAAAGTGATGTAATTCTACCTGGGTTTTGTACATAAAGTGAACAAAATATAGTAGTTGAATTTGTTTTACTTCCTCCTTAATTAGAAACAAATCTCTTTTGTTTCCATTTAGGTAGTGTTGCTCATTTTTGGTAGCTTTGTATCGTTCTCCATTTGGTGGTTTTAAAAAAAACTATTTGTGTTTCTCTGCTTGCTGCTTCAAAAGTTCAGGCATTACAGGTATTCTAGGAAAGGTGTGATGTTTGGCTTAGATAAGGCTCAAGCTTTAGTGTTTCTGTAAAATCTAAAGATTTCCTTAGAACTTATTGTTTTATGTACCCTCTGCAAAGATCTGCTAGGAACAAAATAAAGGTGTAGAAGTACTTGTGTGGTGATTACTTTTTAATTTGTAAATGAGTAGACTGTTTCTCATGCGTAACTCATGTATGTTTGTAGAGGTTTGGCTAGTATCTGTTTAGAGAACTAATTTGACTGGAAAACCATGGCATGTATGCTAGTTGTGCTATCATATTTTGCCCTTTTTTTTGTCTTCACTGTGAGGATTGTTTGGGGAAAAATAAATGGCAACTGTTGCTTTGACTTCTGGATGATATAGAGCAGTAGGAATGCGCAGGACAGATGAAGAGCACTCCACTTTACTCGAGTAGAGTAACTGCAGGAATTGCTGTTGATTGACACTTGAGAAAAAGCAGTGGTGTGAGTTATTTTTAGCAGCTTTTGTTTTCACTCTAAAAAGGCAGCTGTTAAATGGTATGAAATCTCCAGTGATGTCCCGTAACATTAGGAGAAGTTCTTCACTTTGGAGAAATGATTACTGGTTGCTACAGAAATGGTCTCACTTGTTACTCTTTTGCAGGCATTTTTTAATTGTAGAAATACTGTAAGAACAAGACCAGTGAATTAAGTGTCCCTGATTGGAATTTTGCTTAATTTGAGGCCTTATCTTCTAAAATCATGCTATGTTTGATTTGATAGCTTGTTGAGAAGGAGATTGTAGGGTACTGAGCGTACTGCAGTGTTTGCGTAAGATGCCGAACACCTTGGGTCTGTCCCTCGAGTGCAGCCTGTGGAGTGCAGTGACTTGAAGTTCAGTAACACAAGTTACTAAACTTCTGAAGTTTAAAAAATGTAGTAGCATTGTAGGTACTGAGCAGCATATTTGGGAGAGGGTGTCTCATAGTGAGTAAAAGCAGCTTATCCAGCAGAGCCGTATTAGCTAAACTTACTATAGGAAAAATACTCCACTTTTGATCTGAGGATGGTACTAGGGAAATCTCAGGTAGTGTTTAATGTTTGAGTGAAGGCCTGGGCTGTTGTGCATCATGTCTGCTAGGGAGTAGTTCATGTAGCTTAGAAAAAGAAAGAAATGATCTAATCAAAGCTTTCTGTGAAGACTGCCACCTGTTTGCAGATATCAGTGCAGACACGTTTTGCGTCTATCAGTTTGCAGACACGTTTTGTTTTCAGGAATTAAATGTATGTGGTCATAGAAATACATTGATTCCTGGATGGTCCCGGAAGCAGTAAGGGACTCAGTGCTGTCTTTTGTGAGCCTTTCACTTACTGTTTAGTGGTTGAAATCTGGATTTCTGTAGGCTGTATTTTTAATGACAGTCAAATGTTACTAGTTTCATTTATGTAATAGTGGGTGGACAGAGCTATGATGAAGTAGTTGCTAGAAATCTTGTTATGACTAATCTTCGTTGGTGTTATTTCAGTTTCTTAGTTTCAGCCTTTATGCACAAGGATTTATATTTTGCCGAAGTTATTTTCTTTAGGGCAGTAGCTTTAATACAGAAGTTAGAAGTCTAAAAAAGTTGATAAAAGTACTTAGAGGATGTACTTTCTAAAGGTAGGCATTAGTGTTTATTTTTAAGACTGGTAACCATAATGATCTGATTTGTAGGGCAGGGAGCCAAAAGGTAAGGAAGGCAGGAAACTTAGATGGAGCAAGTCTGAAAGAGGGTTGTTGAGCATGTTTTTTCTTGTTAAACTGACTCTGGCTGATTGGTGCTGCAGAAGCACACTACAGGCACTTCTGAGCTTGGAATGAAATCTCTCACCGCCTCCTTCCTCTGCTGTTTCGATTAAGCCAGAGCAGACTCACCACTTCAGTGCAAGGTGAGCAGAGGAGCCTGGGTGTAGAGAGAAGTTCTCTATCCACTGCCGAAAATTTTGAGTTCAACATTAATTTGTTAGAGGCTTAAATTACCTGTAATGAACTTACTGGAAAATGAAGCATCAAACCAAACAGGTTCTAGAAGCATGAGAACAGGTAGCCTCTGCGCCTCAAGAAATTTCCCAGAGATGCTGGCTTTTGCTCCTCTTGGTATTTTGAAGGTTTTCACGTTTGTCCTTTTTAAGCTGGACCAGCGTAGCCCGCTTTGTAGCATTGGGAGGGTAATTCAGCAATTTATTCAAAACCATCTAACTGGTAGCTCAGAGCTAAAAGTGTTGTCCTGGTGGGGGAGGCAGGGTAAAGAGCTTTCCTTTAGTCCTTGCTCTGGCCTGTTGCAGTCAGTGAGTGGTAGTGCAAGAGAGAAGATGGGATCTCCCCTTCGGACAGCTCTTAAATTAGCTAGCTGCCTTGTCGTACTGCTCCCCGATTCTTTCCTACGGGTTTGGAAGGCTAAGTCCTTCTGCTTTTGAGCACAAGTATATCTCAAGCCAGTTACTACAGGAAAATATTCAGAGATTGTACTTACAAGAAGAGAGCTAAATGCCCCCTTTGTTGTTGTTATAGCTTGGCAAAAGAAAGCAAATGCTGAAAGGACAAGAAAATCTCAGACTGTGCAAGGAGCTGGCATCTTGTTTCCTTAGAAGCAGGTGTGAAAAGTAGCGTGGAAAACTGCATGGTATGAGCAGAGGAGAGTTGCAGCAGATGGGATGTTGTGCTCAGTGTCAGCTCTGAAATAGAAAATTACAATTAAAAAATGGGCATGTAGGATAAAATCCTAGGTAATTTTGCACACTGAAACAACTCTTTAATAGCTCTGGCATTTAAGCTAATGTCAGATGCTGCTGTCAAATAACTTTTTGAGCTGATGCAGTGTGGAACTGCTTAAAGTTTAATGGAGAGACTTGTTACAGATTGAGCTACAACATAGATGGTAACTTATGGTTGTGACAAAGCTCAAATTTACTTAGCCTACCTTAAACCGTGAGTCACTAGGTAAGGCTGGCTGTTGAGTGTTCAATCATTTTAAGTAAGGTTTTGAAGATGGTCTCTAAGTGAAGTCTTGCCAAACCAAGAGACAAAATGCAGTGATTTAAGTAGAAGATACATGGTAAAATTCAGATATGAATGCCTCGGAGTATTTGTAGCTGGAGAGCTAGTAAGCCCTTGACTAAAGCTTGTTTCTGTGAGTTTTTTTTTTTTTCTTCTGCAGAAGCCAGAGGATAATAGGATATTTTTAGCAATAGCATTTGCTTCTTGGGTTGGGTTTGTTTGTGGTTTTGGTGCTTTTTTTTTTTTTAAAAAATATTAACTGTAGTTCTAGACTGAAGCTTTAGTAGAGTTCCTTCAGCTTGTGAAAGATTTAGTTCAGGAGGCTCATGAGTCAAACCTAATACTAACGGCAGGATTATATGTGTTAAGTACAGTAAGGTTTCAGAGTTACTGCTGACTTGCTTTGAGCAAATCGTAGTGATAAAACATCTGCAAGACAATGCAGGTTTCCTTGCATGGGAGTTTGTTTGAGAAGAGTGGTCAGGAAGACAAAGTCTCTCTGGGCATTACCCCTTTCGGTGAACTAGTTGCACACTCGCCTCTGGCATCTCTCACACTATTAGAGGATTATGCACTTCCAGTGAGAAGCCAGCATGGGAACCAGTCTGCAGCGTCAGAAACGCCTTGCAGAGTCTATTGAAAAAAAAAAAGATCTGATTTCAAGTTTCCAACCCTTTATTAATTCAATGGTGTCGTTAATCTAGTGTTTGACTCTAGATAAGAAGTGGGGAGCAGGGTGGAGAGGGAAGGAGCTGTCTGCCAGAGTTTTGAAAGAAACCTGGAACAGAACGTTGTCCTGCCCCCATTTGCTCAGTGTTCAGAGTTCTCCAAAGTCAGAATGTAATTTATCTATAAATAGGTTTATGAAATGTTTGAATAATTGACAAATGCATGTGGGGATTATAATTTGGTTTTGTTCCTCAAATACTCAAAAGTAGTGTGTTGAAAAAAGTCAAGTTTACTTTTCAAGCTTCTTAAAACGTAGGTGAAAGTATATTTTCTGGAAAAGAGAAGTTTTGGAGTTGTATAAAGGCTATCTGGAAATACTTTTCAGGGTTTTTTTTAATTTCAGGGAGTTGGAATAAGGCAGTTTAGATAAGTATTCAGTCATGTGACTAGCAGATGTTAGTATTCTTAATACTCGTGTTTGGTTTTTTTCTCTAAAGATTAACAAAATTTGGTAATTTAACCACTTCACAAAATGCATGTTTGTATTAGTTGTGTTTTCACTGCTAGTAATCTCAAGGCTACAGTTCGTAAGCTGTTTTCCTGCACAACAGTGACTGCTGACACTCAGTTGTTCCTTAGATTACTGGATGTAACCAGTCTTCTTCCCTAAAAGGAACATTATGTATCATTACTCAAGATTAATGTGTTTTACCTGTGAACTTTCTCTTTTTACAGTGCTGTAGGTAAAACATGCCTACTCATCAGTTACACAACCAATGCATTTCCTGGAGAATATATACCCACTGTGTAAGTACTTCTAAAATCCTAAATGCTCATTAATGTCAGCTTCTCTGTGCTTGCTGCCATTCCCGATTCCTTGTTTGAATTGGCTGCAAGCACTCTTCAGTTTCATCTGAAATGTTTAACTGGGTCTGTGGGTGTGTGGAAAGAGAAGCATTTTGGGCTGTTGGCACCGTCAGACCCGTGCTCGCTCAGGCTCCCTCAGTTTAGTCTCGCTCTGCCCTCTAGGCCTCGCTTACCGGGGACTGGCATTTACTAACGTGTTATCAGATGCTGTTCTCTTTTAAAATTATGTGGTATTTTTATCTTTAATATAATTCATAATAAGCAGTCCCAAGGCTGAACAACCTGTAAAATACTGTACCATAGTCAGCAATAGTTGGTTTATGTGACTAGAGATTTTTTTTTTTTCTATTTGTTCCTTCCACTTTCTGTGCTAAGCCAGCCACAGCTCTGTAGCTCCTCAGGCGACCATTGTGGGGACTCATTTATGTTGGTGCTTCCCGTTTTCGTGCATGTAAGGATGTGGCAGTATCAGTGTTAGTGTAGCTCTCATTTTGAGGGCTTGTTGGGCAGAGGTGTTTTACATGAGCAGCCGCTTTGCCCATTTCAGATTTCTATATTTATCTGGCTCTCCTCCTGTCTGTAAGTATGGATGAGTGTTTCAGATAATGATATTTACAGATTACTTCATTAACCTTTTCAAGGGATTGTTGTTTTAATTGTTCTTGTTTCATCTTTTGGTCTGAAATTCAGATTTTTGCATGACACTGTGCTTGCGTTCCCTGAAAACTTAGGTTGGCCTTAACAAGTCATTAAAACCTTTGTGTCTACAGTAGTGATGAGATAAAAATTATGCCTCTGCTGGCCCCTGGTTATTAACTTTGATATCTCATTCTGATTAGCAGGATTAATAAATTTGCTTTTTTTCTTATCTGCTGTTGTCCTTAAGGGTTCCTGGGTTGTTGCTCATGTGTCCTAGAAGATGAGACAGATTTAACTTGCTGAATGTCCCACTAAGTCTGGAAAGTGCTTGCTGAGCACATCACCTGCTTTCCTGTACTTACTGAGATTAGCACTTCCCTGGGAAGAGCATTGACAAAGATGGCTTCTGTTCAGACTGGACCGAGTCTGTTGTGCAAATTATTTCCTTCCATTACCCAAGATGAGGCTCAATATTTAAAGACCTTTTACTGTTTCTGGGGAGCAGAAGGATGCAATTAAAAAATGTTTCCTTCCATAGTGCTCCCAGTTAGGACTCTGCAGGGAAAAGTTGAGTCCCTTTTACTGGAGCCTAATGCAGCTAACATTTTCTTTATGTTTTAGTTTTGACAACTACTCTGCTAATGTAATGGTTGATGGAAAACCGGTCAATCTTGGTTTGTGGGATACAGCTGGTCAAGAGGACTATGACAGACTACGTCCGCTCTCCTATCCGCAAACAGTAAGAGCTACAGTGTGAAACTAGAAAGAATCTGTACAGCTTTGTCTAACGTAACGGTTTTTTCGTTTTGAACATAAGGCCAACATTATCACATCTGGAGCTGTATTTCTTAGTAACAGAGACTCATTGCAAGCGACCTTCCTTCATCCTACGTGCTGTAGCTGTAATAGTATAATCTTTGATGTGTACATGTTGTACAAGTGTTAGAATTTACATACTTCTGTATTTGCATCCACTGATACTGGTTGGCTTTTGTGTAGCTGCAGCCTCAGAATCAGCTAGAATGCTTGGTTTAAAACAAGAAAAAACCACCTCAAAACAAACCCCCAAAACTCCTTGGTGCGTAGTCCTGTCAGCTGGTCCATTGACTTTAAGGTTAGCATGCCTGCCAAAAGCAGGGCGTGTTTTTGTTTTCGTGCTGTTTGGCTGCAACCTGACACTGTCACTGCTAAGCACTTGATATTGTTGGGTCTGTGAAGATGCTCTAAATGTGAAAGAGGCAGTACTGAATGAAGATATTATTGGCATTGACAGAGGCTGCCTAGGAGCTTTCTAATGTACTTTAGGCTGTGGCTATTTTATTACTTACTGTAGCTTGTGCTAAAACATCAATACAAATGTGCTTCTGTCTTCTGTGCTTGCAACTGGTTAAGTCCTGTCTGCACACTGCATCTTGTGTAAGGAAAATGCTGAAGTAATCTGTGACTTTGGCTACAGCTAATCTTTGTAGAGGCTGGTTTTCTAGGCTCTTCAGAGCAGTTACTTTTCTCTGGCGGAGCTGTGCTGTAAGTAAAGAAAGGTGGTAATGTGCAGGTCTTTTTGGCATTGATTACTGTTGTTGTTAACTGTCAAATATTTATTCAGTGGTAATAATGTAAAGACCAAATCGTTCCAGTTATTCTACAGCTTAACTGTTCTCTTGAATAATGCAAATCTTATTTAATGAACTCTGCTGCTTTTTTTAGTAAACTGTCTTAATTCACAATATTCCTTAATTCACTGCTCACTAACTCTTGCAATCGGGCTTTCCCATCCATTCTGATACCCAAGATGGGTATGAACTTGCCAGTTGAAGGCAACTCTAGTAGAAGTGCCAGAATTATCTGCCTTTCCTAAGAAGAGATATTGGAAAGCTGTTCTTCTATAATACTTAGATACTGTAGGATACTTAGAACTTAAGCTTTGCTTAACATTTATAAAAATATTTTCAAAAAAGTCTCTCAGGGTGGAAAAAGTACATTGAAACATCACTCAATAGTGTGAGAAAGCAGAGTTGTGAGGGAGAACACTGTTCCTCCCCTGTGGCAGAGGGACAGACCACATGTGCATGGCAGCAGCCTGCTGAAGTAACTGTGGCTTTCTGAGACTACAAAAGAATTCCACGTCCATCTAAGCATACTTCTGGGGCAAAATCTCTTCTGTACAGGCATATATAACTGCTAGGTAAAGGGCTGAGGTATTTTCGGTGGTAAGTCTTGAACTTCTTATGAAGCAGTCTTCAGATCTTGGACTTGTGCAATATGTAAGATTCCTCCTTAAGGAAAGGACAAAAGCCTAATGAAACTAACAAAGAAGTAGAGAACAGCTGATGCAGCCTGACTTTTTTTGTTGTTTTTTTTAAAAAAGTATTTGTATTCAGCCCCCCCTTCCTTAACTGTGTTGTTTAAAACACCCCTTGCATGTTCTTGTGGCCCTGTTTCCTTATATGAGCGCTCAGACTGCGTTCTGGGCGAGCTGAAAACAGGTATTGCCGATTACTTGGCCAGGATGTGTGTCTTGACTAGGCACCCAGCAATTCAAGAGCTGCTAACTTCACAGTAAGGACTTTGCCATAGCGGAGGCATTGATTTGTATCTTTTTCCCTTATTAATCTGTTTATTTTTTTCCTTAAAATATACACGAATTTAATACCTCCTAAACGTATTTTAAACCTATCAGTATTTCATAATATTTGGGGAAGGAAGAAGTTGGGACAGAAAAGGTGGTTAACTTTGTTTCCTCAGGAGACCAACCCAAAAAGAAAATTCAGTTTGGAGGATGCTTTTCACCAGAGGTTTGCGCTTGCAAGCGTCCTCTGACAATGCAGAGAGACACGGGCAGGTTTCTGGGAAGTCTGGTGATCTGTTCTGGGCGCAGGTAGTTGGTTGTGCTGAATTACAGGGCAGCGTCTCTCTTAAGAAGAAAAGCCATGTTGTGAATATTTGTGAGCACAAATCGGGCTGAGAGAATGATTCCCCTTAAATCCATTTTAGGAGTAACTTTATCTCCTACTGTTACTAGGTTGCAGGAACCAATGGTAAGAATATATCTTCCAGTCTGACAGATCAACCTATTGCCGTATGTAAAACTTCAAATAAACTTCAGTTCCAAGTTCTGTCATCTTGTCTTGCTTATGTTAGTGATAAATTGGCCCCTATTTTTAAAGTAACTACTTTTCTTGGAACTATTTAATTGCTAGATCTGAGAACTCTGTTATCAAATCTCTTTAATGAGTTGCTAAGAGTAAACCTTTTCTTGCAAAAAAAAAAATAGCTTTTCCTCCTAATTATTAAGATTGGTAGTGTGCAAGACACCTGAAATCTTCGAATGATTCCTTATGGTTACACCGAATTTTTGATTGAGTCGAGTCTGCATGGTGTGCAGAACTTCAGTCACCACAAATCTGTAGAATTGGAAACCAGAAGTAGTGGCCATAGTATCACATTATTTTATGTTGTCTCTTTCTTCTTCTGGGACGCTGCTACGGAAACTTGTTGGGGTGATGCATGAACAACTGGGTTGCAAGTGCTTAGCAGTGCAGCTGTCAGATGCTGACCTAACAAAATGCCTTGAAATGCAGCACAATCAACTAACATTCTGAAATGCCTGATTCTGTAACGCATTTGGTACCAGAATAAGTATGGATGCACAGGTAGGTTGGGGAAAATCGGGCTTTTTTTGCGATGCTTATTGAGTTTTGAGTCATACAGCAAGATTACCATCTTTGTCAGCTTACAGGAGATTGATTTTGTGGTTACTCTGAATGCTTGTAGACTATAGTTTTAATAACTTTGCAGTCCCGATTTGGTTATAAAGTCTGAAATCCTTTTATACTGACATTAGTAGAAGTGACAGTTCTAGAAGATTATTCTGATTTGGGCACAGAAGTAATAATAGTAGAAATAATTTTTTTTTTTTAATTCCATACTATATACTTTGCCTTTGCAATTTAAGACTACTTTAATATATTAATAGTAGATTTTAAAATTGGTGCCGATGGTTAACGCTTTGCAAGATCCTGTGCTGATGAGTTACGTGTCTTCAGTCACTTAGAAGTCTGCAAAGAGCATCCAGCCTCAGTTTAGAAGCCAGTGTGACTCCTTCCTGTGTTTGTCAGGGATCTGAAGTGGTGGTTTGGTTTTTTTGGTTTTGTTTTGGTTTTTTTTTTCTCCTGGATGCCAGTGAAGGAGAAGTGACATTCAGGAAGTAAAAGCTTGCAGTGCTATGGTGTTAGCATTTGAGCTGCTGGCTACTGCAATAGCTGATAATAAACTTGACTATAGCCTGTTTGTCGTTGGTTCCCCAGCCCTGTGTGTGCTTGTAGCTGCCTGGAAAGGGATTTCCCCCTGGGAAGGCTACGTCCAGTTGTCGTGTGCTGCTGTATCCTTGACTGTGCCTTTTGTGTGAGATGGGTGCCAGTGTGAGCTAGGTGCTGGTGATACTGGCCTGTTAGGGTGACAGGGTTCTGTAATGGTTGCTCTAACTTCGATCAACTTGTTTTGTAGGATGTCTTCTTAATCTGCTTTTCCCTTGTGAGTCCTGCTTCCTTTGAAAATGTCCGTGCTAAGGTAAGGACGAGCTGGTACCACTTTATTTCTAATGGTTCAACGCAGTGTCACATCGGCAGGCAGCGTGAAATACAGTTTGAAAAGGCAGAAATCCATTAAAGTTCAGGGCATGTGAAACACTCCAAGTAGGAAGTGTTCCTTGATGCAATCCTTGATAGGATAACAGTAGTTTTAAGAGTCTTTGCTAACAAGGTGCTGAGATCACAAACAGGAGCTTCCCATTGATGCAATTTAAAGAAAAACACTAAAAACCCAATGCATGTAAAAATGAGGTTGATACCACGCGTTCCTTGCGTCTGCCAGCGTTCCAGCACGTGCTCTGCTGATGTTGCAGTCCGTGTCCTCGGACAACTCATCTGCAGAGTACTGTGGGGATGTCACAATTGAGAGGTGGTCTCCACGGGTGGGGAAAGTGCAGATTAGGAGTTTTCTGGTGTGTGGAAAAAAATACAGCCCATAATAGGGTAAACTTTAAAATTATATGGCAGTACCTATTGGCTTCATTTAAAGATGTTTTGCAGTAGTATCATCTTTTCTAACACTGCGTTAGCGGGGGCTTTCTTACGTTCTCCCCTTTAGTCTTTGACTCCTGAAAGTGTTGTGAAGGACTGTGAGCCTTCCGGTCGTGTTTGAGACCAGCCTTTGTGGCACTACGCCCTCACACGACCTGCGCTCTGGTTTTTGCAGTGGTATCCGGAGGTGCGGCACCACTGCCCCAACACTCCCATCATTTTAGTGGGAACCAAACTTGATCTCCGGGATGATAAGGACACTATTGAAAAACTGAAGGAGAAGAAGCTGACGCCTATCACCTACCCACAGGGCCTTGCCATGGCAAAAGAAATTGGTATGACAGCAACGGGGTCATCGTTCACTTTGTCTAAACTTTGTTTGTGGAAGATACTGCGCTTTAATTAAAATAAACGCCTGGCTTTTGTTGTGGAGCCAGCTAGAAGCTGCGATGGTGGAAAACTGCTTTGTAACGGGCCTTTTTGGTTTCCGCAGGTGCAGTGAAATACCTAGAATGCTCAGCACTTACGCAGCGAGGCCTCAAGACAGTGTTTGATGAAGCTATCCGAGCAGTTCTGTGCCCCCCTCCTGTAAAGAAGAGGAAGAGAAAATGTCTGCTGCTGTAAACGCCGCCCTCCCCCACTCCAAACCCTGTGCTTTGCTCGGAACAATGGAGCATTCACACTCAATGCCAAGTTTTTCTGTTATAAAATTAGTTCTCTTCCATAAATTCTTGAACCAATCAACAATTTCGTGGTTTCATTTGTTTAAAATACGAAAGTTACCTTGCATTCTTCTAAAAGCAAACTCCTGAGAAGACAAACCTATGTAAAGCCTTATTTTTAAAATCCTATTCTTGCTCAATTAAGTGTTGCCAAACTATCTGCTGAACTAAGTTGCATTGTTGTGCTACAAACACTAAGCACTAAACTGTTTTTTAAAGATTCTTCTTGAAGATTACTCTAATTTCTGGTAGGAAATGCAAAAACTTTCTAGTTTTTCACAGTAACAGTACCTATAATTAGCAAAACACTGCACTCTGTGATTTATTATTCGATGTTTTCCCACCCCCCCGTCACTGCATAGCGTTGTGTCTCGACCCCGAATCTCTGACAATGACTGACGCTCTCGAGTCACAGTGTAAAACGCTTTACCATTGGTAAGGGCTTGGTTGCAATCTAGTTCTTGCTGCTGTGATTTGGAAAAAAATAAATAACTGTTCTTACTGAAGTGTATCTAGTCCTTTTGCCAGCGTTGTGTTGTGGTGGATAAATGAAATACTGGATCAAATGCTCGTGCCAGACAGTATTCTTACACTGTACAGCTGACTTACACTACACTGCCAGGGGAGCTGAAACTGAACGGACTTTCAGTGCAGGTTAAAATCAGGGACCATTTTCCCAGAGGTGCAGGCGTGGAGGAGAGGTTGGTGTTCATAGGGAAATTCCTCTGAATTTCAAGTTGGGCATTCACTTAGGTACAGTTCTGAACCAGTCATTCCTGCAACTGTGTGTAGTAAATGCTTTTCTCGTAGGATCTCTTCTTACTGAGCAATATAACTTGTATTTTAAAACCTTTTTGATGATAGAAATTTGCTTTTTTTTTTTCTGTAGCGTAGAACATTCAAGCATATCCTTTTTTTTTTTCCTGTTACTTCTGACCCAGTAAGTTATGTGCTTTCTGAGGAGCTTTTAGTCTATTAACTAGATGTAAAAATCATGTGAAGCAGCTTTACACATTTTAGTAATTTTTATATTTTAAACCTCTATAAACTATGAACCTTCTCAAATATCACTATTTGCCAGGTCCCCCCACCACTGTAACGTTACTAATGCAGACAAGTGTTCTTGATGTCACTACATGTACATGTGCAGCATAGGTTGAGTAATGGTGACTTGGGTCTGTGAGGTTCTGTCAATTAGTGCTAATGTTCTGTCCATCCTAAACTGGCAGGAATACGCTGTTGAACTACACCCTTCCAACCACTAAAGCGAAACTTAAAAATTTGCAAAATTGTGAAGTTTTTACATTGATCTTTTGCTAATGCGATTAGCAGTATGTTTTGCATGTATGACTTAATAAATCCTTGAATCACACGTGACAGTGTTTGAGTTTCTGAGCAAGTGTTCTCGTTCGTGTACTGCTGTGAACAAGTGTTCTTCTGCCCCTGCCAACACCGCGTGGGGGGGGCTGGCCACAGGCTCTTTTGGGGTGCCCTGATGTGAAGAACCAGAATCAATACTGTACTTGGCAGAAGGCCTCCCATTGTAATTTGAGTCATTACAAGCTGCTCCTGCAATTTTTTAAAGCTGCTGGCAACCAGGGGAAAAAAAACCAACCCCCAGCCTGCCTCTTTTGCTGTTGTATGCAAACAAAAGCACTTTCACCTTTTCCTCTGAAGCTTGCACGTAAAGGACTGTAAAATGGTGGCTCTGGTGCAGTACCGCCGGTGCTGCAATGCCTCAGCAGAGCCAGGGCGGTACCGCGCCGGCCCCCAGGTCTGGTGGGGGGTGATTCTGCGCAGGAGGAACCCCGTGCTCCCCCTTCACCCCCAGTGCGGACTTACCTGCTGCAGCGCATCTAGCCCTCTGAACTGCTACCACTAGTAACCCGAGTACACCTGAATATAAGACAACAGGTTTTTAGAGCGCGTTTTATTTTGTCTCCATAGCACAGCAACAACATCCACACAGTTACTCTCAACCACATCGTATTACTCCTACTTACTTCATTTCTATCAATATTTTTAATATGAAATGCTGCTGAGCCTTAAGAAAGAACAAACAGTTAAAATAGTTGCACACTATAAACGAGGAACCCACTTAAAATCGGTACACCTGGTTACATGGCTTTTGGCAGAATTCCATCAGTGCCAGAGCTGCTGCCCACATGATGCCAGGGCATGAAAAAAAAATTTTTTTTCTTCTCATTAAGTAGTTATGGTATTAGTTTAGTTTAAAATCAATAAAAGTAGTCATGTTGATCAACACATACAAAAGACAGGTAGATTGAAGAATATTGCACATGAATCTCCAAGCAGCATTTAACCACAACACTCCCCTTGCCTCCCCCCAGGATATTACCACAATCTGTAAGAAAATAGTGCAATCAGACCTGCCTGGGCGGGAATGGGCGCGGGCGGCCTGTCCCCAGGCCCGCACACTTACCCCGGCCGCAGCCTCTCCCGCCAGCAGCGCTGCTCCTCCGCGCGCCTTGCGCACGAGCCCTCCGCCTCGGTCACGGCACTAATGCAAGGGCGTGAAGTGGCGCTGAAGCAGAACTGGAGTTTTAATTGTTTTTAAGGTCTGCCAGAGCTCTGCTCTAACGCGCAGGGCCAGCTGTCCTCACGAACGCACCCGCTTTGGTCAAGGACTCCCGTGCCGCCGCAGCTCTCCTGCCCCGGCGTACGCAGGCTGAGCTAGCACACGTCCCCCTGCGCCCTTCTGTAAAAAGCTCAACCTTCCGCAGCACTGCGGAATCTGCGCTTTAACATCACTTGAGGCCGCTGCAGAGGCAAGGCCCTTTAAGACCTTTGTTTCGCTTATGCAGTGTGAGAAAAGTACTGAAATCCACTTGGGAATGAAAGTGGACTTTGTCCTGAATACTTGCAACCTGCAGTAAAAAACACCCACACCTCGTCTTCGCGCTATGGTTATAGCACGTTGGCGTTACATTCCCGTGTTTGACAAGAAATACACGATCTGTGTTCCTGAGACAAGCTGTTCAGAGCTTTGAGCACAACATCTGGCATGTGGTCGGTTATCATCTTGGGACTTATTAAAATGCTGCTGAACACTGTTTCATTTGACCATCTTGCTGTATATTTAATATCTGAAGAGCACAACCTAAAGGAAAAAAAAACCAGAACACACCATAAATGTAAGAGCTCGGACTGTCAGAACTGGTGCTCAACACCAAGCCCGCAACAGCAAACCTGGAGACTTCTAACTTTGCTCAGAGAGGAACTGGAACCTTCTCCCAGTGGGAAGGGCGGGACTCGGAGCTACAGCTCTGACCTTCAGCAAACAGCTGGACACGAGGCCACTCTGGAGGCAGGACCACACTAAATTGTACTGCGCCTGAACAGCGAGTATATCGGATAATGCTGCTCTCAAAGAAACAGGGGATAGCCCGAGCAGAGGGGGCCGAGGGGCTACGCGCTGCCCCTTCACGTGGTTCATGTCAAATTGAGGGCTCAGTCACAGCGGCAGCAGTAGGAGACACTACGTAACGTGGCACACGTGATGGATTTGGGATTTTGTAACAGCACGTGATGGGGGCTCTTGTGTGCTAGTCCGATTAAGAAAAAAAACACATTTAATCACTGTGCTGTGGAGTAAATGAAAGACAAGAAATGACGTCAAAGTAAAGAGAAAACCTGCCAGGTTAGAGAACGTAACTTGGAAACCCAGATTTTAAATTGTTAAATACTAAAGATGTGAAGCTTAAATAAAATACCGATCTACTGAATGGGAGGAAAAAAAGTGCGTTTCTTCTCCGGCCCTTTTCCTTCCTCTTCTATAAGGTACAGATTTTTTTTTTCCTTCTGTAAGACGGCCTTGTGCAAGTTGCAGGTGCCCTTATTTCTGTTTCAGAATGAAAGGGTATCAAGCACCGTCAAGCCTGTGACAGGCTGGTTCAGGTTGTTTTGTCCAACAACACAACATCAAGAAAACACAAACATCCCTCCTCCCAAAACGCAACACTGCCCAACAAAACCACAGTCCCCACCCTTCCAGCAGGGTCAGCTCTTCTGTTGCCTGTGTCTCACCTTCCCGTGTCCACAAAAAAGCAGCAGAGGACAGGAAACTAGAGGCTGCATGGGCACACTGGTTACTGGGGCAACCGGACCTCTCCAGTCTGGCTGGGCCGGTGTTATGGGCAATACTTTCCCTCTCTCTCACTGCCAATAATCAAGTGACTCCTCAATAACAGGCGTGTTGTTATCACGTCACTACTACCAGCACAGAAGACAGCAAGATCTGCAGTCTCAGGTAGCAACTGCAGCTTACCAAAGCTGAACTTAACCGCCTGATTGTTTCAAATCATCCCCTGAGCACACGCAGTATACGGGCAGAACAAGGCACGCAGGAGTCGAGAGAAACAGCTTCCAGGGCTTGAAGTGAAACCAGAAGAAGAGGGAGGCAGAGAACAAAACCTGAAAGGCTGGCTACTGAGTATTAACCGAAGATGGGTATTGGAGACGCAGATGAGGTACAGAGCTGGAAACACATGCTCTGAAAGCGAGAAGCAGCTTTAAGTAGCTTATAAGAAACCAGGACAGTGGTATTCATTATTCTACTCACCTCCTAGAGCTGGATTCTTCTACAATATGGATAATCTTTCCAGGAAGGTACAGATGAGGATACTGGGGTGGTGAATTTAAGTGTGATTCATCCTCAAGGGCATTGTATGAAGGTGACCGATGAACCATTAAACTCTCCTCAGCTAGAAGTGGCTGGGTGAGGGCATTTTCGTTTCTACCATCCAGCTCAGTTGGGAAGTTATCTGGATCTCCTCCAAATACTTCGTACCAACACCCACGCAGCAGAATCTGGTACTGAATTCAGAGAGAAAAAACAGTCGAATGGCGGTTTGGCATCTCTTCAGGTAACTTACTCTAGTTGCGTGCTTGCACACCCATCACCTGAAACTACAATTAAGAGATTAAACATGACTGTACGCACATGCTCCCTCAAATTTTTAATAAAATCTCCTTACTGAATTTTCGCCACAGTAGAATTAATTTCACCAATACCTAACCCAAGCCACTAACACTACAGGAAGCGGAGACACTACTGCTAGTTGGACTATGCTCTGTGGATGCTGCTCTGCAGATTTAAGGTTTTAAGTCTGTCTGTCATCTTCTTCTGCATTTACATGTCACCCAGGCCCTCTATGTGACTCCTCATCCTGGAACTACATGGACTTCTTGTGGGTACTGCAGATTTAACTTTAGCTGTTCAGAAATGGCTGTTTTGAGTCTTTAAGCCACTCCTCTGTACTCCCGTATCACCCTGTCTGACACCACACTGTTCCAGCACCGTCTAAACTTTCTCACTAACAATAAAAAGGAGGTAAGCAATTAACACTGTGACACAGAAATATTTGTTTTCCAAATGAATTCTGAAGGCAAAGTTTAAGTAAAACCACAAATTTGTTTACTTGCTGATACTAAATAGTTATTAAAGTAACCAATCTTACAGATTTTTTTGTAATTTTAGCAGTCTGGTGTTCCCCCACCCCCCCATTTTCATTTTTTAATAGTTTCCTTTATCAGCAAAGCTAGCAGACAAACAATTCCAGGTCTTGGATGTTGTGTGGAGATCTTCCAGGTCTCATTGAATCTTGATTTCCAGTAAGACAGCTTTATAGGATAAGAGACCAACGCAAACGTTGCTGAATTAAAACCAAATACTTTTGTTCCAAAACACAATTGTAACTCTCATCATTAAGATCAAAACCACACACGCACCAATCGTCACTTCATTCAAGCTGGGGCTGAACCCAGGTGACAATTCCATCACTTTTAACCAGGAACTGCACTTAGTTACCTTGGGTCTGTTGCAGTTTGCCACAATTCTCACTATTCTCCTCTTTAAATCCTCCATGTTGGGCATACTTAACCTGTTGAAAAACACACAAAACAAAGTAAAGCAAAGCCTCCTATTCTCTGCTATCTAATGTGCCCCTGAAAGAACTATTCTAAAATATTTCCATCTTACCTTGCAACAAGGTCCTTTCCAACAATGACCGAAACAATGAAGTGCTTAGTGTAATCTGCAAGTGATTTGCTTAACAACAACAAAAAAAAAAAGAGATGCACTTTAGATACACTAAAGAGATACGCAACTTTAGTTTTATGATGTTTGTTATCGTTCAATAAAAATACAAATATATGTGGCAACAGCACTTGCAGTCAGTTCTTCAGCAGTCTTTCAGACCTACCCGCTACAGATGACAGAGCAAATTCAATGCTGACCGTAGCAGTAGGTGTAGATGTCAAACAGACCAAGGAAGACTAGTCAGGTGAGCACTTGACTTCCAAAAAGATGTATTTTAAACTCTAGCTATACTATCTGACAGAATACACCAGATATATTTCATTCTGTAATATTCCCTGCAAGAACTTGACTCTAACTCAAGATGGAGCAAATCCAATTCTAGTGGAGAACCTATAAACAAACTCTTCACACAGCCCAGAAGTTATCATCTAACATGTTTGTCAACTACCTTGAAGACTTTTAACATCCTGGACGCAGAACCCAGTAACAGAAGTCTCTTACCTTAACAGCCCTCCTGGAGGAGAAAAGGCGTAACATCTTAACGTTGGGAAAGAATTCCTGAGCATGATTGCCAATATAGAAGCTGTTCCACCACCCAAACTGTGACCAACTACCACAAGTTTATATTCCTATAGACAGAAAGAGAAGACTGAAACATAAAACGGACACAGAAAAAGCTTTATGTAATTTTTCTGGCAAAACAAATTATTTGGAAGGTAACTTACTGGAGCAATTGTGAAAGCCTGGTTTAAAATTCCATCATTTATTAGCTTTCGATAGATGTAATTTGCAGCTTGAGTTATTCCCTACAAGACAGCATTTAAAGTTAGAAGAGAAGGACGTATCTAATCTGAAGCGTGATACACGTACACTTTAAATACAACACCATCACAGAACAACTTCCTTTTTGCAGAGCTGGTCTTCTAACGTGCTCCTGGTCTAGTTATAACCAAGTTGTCTCATAGGCAATGGTTAAAAAGTTTTAAGAATACTTAGTAAGGACGTAAAGTCTGACAAGAGGATTGCAAATTTGACCTTGCGGTTCCAGAGGAAGTATCTGATGCTCCAACCAAGTCACTGAAATAATCTGTGCAGTGCATGTCACAAGGAGAGTACTCTGCTGTCTAACTAAAGCATCCCGGGCGTTTACAGTTTTCTTACTGCTGAGGTGATTTATAAACAGCTGAAGACTGCACACACCTTATGCACAAAGCCATTCTCTAGAACGTCCTCCAGCGTCAAGTCTTCACAATCTGCTGACAGATCAGTGAGAATGTCCTGTAAAGAAGACAGCTCTTGTCAGAGATGCCTGCAGGGCTTCACGGCTCACGGGTTGCACCCTGCTACTGAACATCGTCACAGGGCCACCATCAAGCTGACTGCCACGTTTGTAAGCAACAAAACACAACCCATGATAACGCTGCCCAAGCAAACATACGCAGCAATCACAGTTCTGGCTCCAGCGACTATTTCCAAGCTGCAAACACAAACATTGTGAATGCACCTCCACGCACAGTGAAATAGGAACTACCCCTGCCCGCCCTCTACGCTCCCTTCCAGGGGCACAGGGAGGACCACCCACCCAAGGACAGGATGGCTCACAACTGAACCTTGGAAGACTCACACCTGAGAGTAGTTTCCACGTGTGCCAGTGACACAATTTCCTCTAGATACTTGGAGTTCACCCATTTCTATAAAGCTAATGATACCTCAAAAGACAAGGTTCCTCTCACTGCAACCACAATAGCTTCTTTTTTGTGATCCAAAGCAACAAAAAATGGAATCTCATAGATCTGGAGGGAAAAAAAAATAATCAGTAAAAACAACTTTTATAAGAGTAAGCATTTCTTCTCACCTTCTGAAAGCTCTCTTACTGAGCTCTCTTTATTCTATTATGGAAAAAAAACTGAATAATTTTCTCATCAAGTTATTATAAGTGCCTTTATTGCAATACTGAGACAGATTTATGTCAGTGGTTTGGGGGATTTAGATTAGAAAAAAAAAAAAAATCAGAACTGAATGTTTCAGGGCCTGTTTTCATTTGGCTTTGCATCTTGCATGTTATAAACGCTGAAGGCAAAGTAGGAACTTCACCCCTCGCTTTCACTGAATTAACCACTAAGTTCTTTTTGCTGAATGCCTGTCCAGATTGTTTACCTTGTTATGAAAACTGATATGAATGAAGTCTCTGTACTGCAGTCCTGTTATTTTTAGGATGGATCCAAAGTGAAAGTTATGACGATCACTGCCAGTTATATCAGAATCTGTTGGTCTATTTCCGCAACTAACAAACACAGAAGAGAAAAACTTTCATGTTCAAATTTTTTAGGCTTCCTTTCAAGGAATCAAACTCAGTTACATTTGTAGAAGATTTCTGCCAGGAATCAAATGCTTTTTAATTTTTTTTTTTCCTTCAGTAGTACGAGTAGTCTGATACAAGCTGTCATCTCTGGGCACAGAGCTGGTTTTGCCAGAGCAGCATGTCATACGTGTTCGGTTCAAGGACTGGCAAACACACCATTGCTACGGGACCATCAGCAGAGCAAACAACACAGTCAGAAAAGGATTCTTACGACTGCAGGCCAATGACAGAAAATACAAACAAGCAAAAAGGAAATTCAAAACAAATTCTGTACAGCAGGCTTATCTCATGTTTTATCTATTGCATTATGTGGGGATTTTTTCCAAGTGATTTCAGTAGGTTAAATAATTTCATGTTCTATACATACATATGTGCTCAAAAGGCAGCTCTAAAAAGCCTCATTTTAAAACATATTTGGTTTAATTCCAATTCTTCCTTTGTCATTTTGCTAAACGAATTTTAATCACAAGCTTTTCTTAACAAACAAAAGCTACTGTTTCTGAGGGAGAAAGATGAGGAAATTTTGTTTCTACTTTGATGTCTGAATGTGTGAAAGATAACCCTACCAGTCACGCTCATGTACTCCCACGAGTGGTAGAATTTAATGCAACAAAAATACTGCTGTTGGAGCGATATCATTTCTGCTAGCACTAGTTCAATAAAACCATGTGGGTTTAAGCTCTTGCTCGAACATACCAGTCACCACTGAGCTTACAGAGTGCAGTAAACGGGTTGGTGTATACGTAGTAGGGCCAGCCATAAGCAGCTGCAGCAAACAGCATATAGTGAGCAGCATTCTCCAGCTCAATATCCAAATCATCTGTCTGAAAGGACACAGGGAAAGAAAAGGAAGGAGAGAGAGGAAGAAAGGCGTGTAAGAATAAAACCTGAACACATGACTAGTGAAAAATCAAGGCAGGATGAAACATGCATTAATCAGAAGGAAAACCTCAAGGTCTAAGCCACTCATATTCCAGGAAAAAGCCCGTGTTTATTGACATAGCTACAGAGCTCAAGAATCTTGACAAGCTCTCACTACATTAGTTTCTTCCAATACTTACACATTGATAAGCTCAATACTGAAAACAACACTGACTCCAAACATGTTACTGAAGAATGTCAAAGGAATGGTTAAAGAACCTGTAGCAGATTTCTCTGGTAAGGACTTTTAAAGCATGACCCCATCATACCAGCTGGATTCAAAAGGAATTTGATAGAAATTGGTTGGAGAAGAACTATCTACTTCCATGACACAGACCAAAAGAAGGTTAAATAATTTACAAAGGCATTTTGCCACAGAAGACTGGGGGGGAAAAAAAAAAAATCAATTAGCAAACTGTACCCTGTTTTTGCTTCTTACCTTGCGTAGGTATTTGCAGTAGACATAATTTAAATAAACCACAATACTACAAGACTGGCTTTTCAGTTCTATGCAAATAGTACTCAGTATTTATTTTCTGTTCCCTTTCTCTCCCAGCTCTTCAACAATGATCACAT
Organism: Eurystomus gularis; assembly: GCA_013400335.1. Lineage (NCBI taxonomy): Eukaryota > Metazoa > Chordata > Aves > Coraciiformes > Coraciidae > Eurystomus > Eurystomus gularis. The sequence goes on along the minus strand of VZZY01012132.1, from coordinate 97,630 downwards.
GTCCTAAATGGGTCTTTTGTACTTAATTACCTATTCATATGTAAGTTCTACTTATGCAAAAGCAGACAAATGTTTTGACTGCAAACTCATCAAGATGTTTTCACTGCATGTATTAATAATTTAAATTGTTGAGAATTTTTATAGTAGTGTTTAATCTTGTTAAAAAACAAAACAACAAAAAACCCTTGTGCAAAGAACAGCATTTCAATTTGATCTGGCACCATCTCTACAGTAATTGCACCAGCGGCTGCCACAACCCTATCTTACCACAGGAGATGATGGAGAATGACACAGGACTTCTTCAGGCTCTTTTGGGCAGCTTTCCATTTTGTCTTGCTCTTGGTGGAGCAGAGTCAACCCAGCTGCTATGTCACTTGGCACCAGATCAGTGTCCTGTACAAAGAGATAAAAGAGAGCTTAAAATCATCCCACACCTCTCCGTGGAGAGACTATCCTACAAGAAAATGCACATGGATTTCTATTTTTTTTCCAGTTTATATAAATACATTTCTCTCAAAGTGCCTTGGAGAAACTGGTCACAGCAGCATCTAACCTCCCACCCCTTCTGTACACATTGGACGTTCTCTTCAACGAAACTGGTGACAATTCTCCACATGAACTTAATCACTTAAAATGCCCAACAAAGGACCCACTCAGCCGTACAGCAAGTAATGACCCAGGCATTACTGATCACTGTTCTACACCACTACGTGAGAAGCTCTACACGAAAAGTCCTCTATACGGAGACCAACTAAGGATTTTACACAGCAGAGGCTGAAGGGTTTTTATTCCGCTATCTGGGGCTGTCATCTGTCTGTATGACTTACACCCTTCACCCTATAAAGCCCTGAGCAGGCTGTAGCTGTAAGTCAGCAGGCCCAAGTACTGCTCATAAACAAGAACCACTAGCCCTGAAACGAATAACAGACCTCAAAGGCAACACTGAGCTGTAACTGCCCAAGCAGCAGGTGACAGAAGTCTGAGCTAAACCAACACTGCGCAGGCTCTGCTTTGGCAGATGCTCCCTGTTTCGAAAAAGCAACTTCCTACACGTCCACGCTGTAGTCTGCTACGTGCTCAGAATGGGCAAAGCGCCTGAACATACTCTTAAGGCTCATTTTTTAAATAGTCAGAAAGTAGTGTGATTCTTTGCTATGGGTATGACTCTTTACTCATCATCAGTAGGAAAAATGCCTCAATCTTCACATATTGAGGAAAAGAAACTTGCCCTTGTTCTCCTCACTGGATACCTAAGCAGAAAGAATACTGTTCTCTCACAGCCCTTCACACTTGTGGGGGGAGAGAAACCTTTGTTAAAGTGAGGGAAAAGTCAGTCTTGTGTACCTTGTATGAGAATCACCTTTAATCTTGAAATTAGCATATTCAAGACTTGATTTCAAGGCACAGTGTAGCAGGGACCTCTGGCTGAACAAAGCTACATGTGCACTGCAGCGTCTGCAAATTCAGAATTGGTCAAAACAGAACACAAAAAAACGCTTTCCATCTTACTGAGAAGTAGGTGCGGAAAAGCTCTGCAATACTTGTAAAAGCCACTCGATGGTCATCATCTTGCACTATACAACAACACAGTAACCGGATTCTTTTCTCCCAGACTCTGGTGGCCGTGTTCTTCACGTTATATAGCAACTGCCCTGACTGACTGCTTTCCAGGTTCCGATTTGCACTGTCGGTGAAGTAAAACGTCTTTTTGCCCCCAAGTGGATCAAAGACAATTACAACTCCAATGACAGTAAAGATGATGATAATCCAGCTGTAAAACAGAAGGAAGTGGAATAAAAAGATTGTGAAAGCAGACACTTCTGACAAGCACGCATAAAAACACAACTATAGATCTTGACAGACAGAAAACAAAGTCAGATGTGCACACCATCTGCTACTGTCCTAAGGGTGCATGTTTGGTTATCAGGCTTTCAATCCACTAGGCACAAGAACAAGACTGTCAGCTCATTTCGCACAGGGAACCAAACCCAAAATCACCATCCTTGTACTTTGGAAATAGCAACTGAGAGGTGTGAAGGTTCCATTTTTCACTACCAGTTAGGAGATCTACCTACTACCCTCTTCACACCTGTCCAGTTTTCCACATTCCCATCTATCCCTCTGACACTTTATGATCTTCACCTCCCTTCCTTCACTCCAGCACACGCCCTCTCAAGGAAAGTAGCTCAAGCTTGTTTAGGGAAGGATACCAACTCATTCTACCTGTCTAGATTTAAAAATTCTCCCTTCACAACAAAAACCCTTCTATGAGAAACCACAATAATTTATAAGAGATGCCAAAGTCTCCAAGTGTTGGAAAAGCAAAAACCAAGCAGAAGTATTTTCCATTTCATGTACAGTATCAACCACAGGTTTGGGGGAAGGCACCTTTACCTTGCAACGACTGTCCCAACGATGGCATTTATCACAGTCTTCTCACAATGCACACTGCTGTCTGACACCCACACAGCTCCTACAACAGCCCAGATGAATTCAGGCAAATAGAGAAGTAGGCGAGTATAAAGTAGCTTGGGAAGTGATTTTCTTGGGCCTGGATTAGAAATTGTTCCTGAAATTACAGGGAGAATTTAAAAACAGGAACTGTTCACGAATGCTTCTTAACCACATAAAATCCTACCCGGATATATGAACTTCCTGAACTTTACAGAAAGTAAGAAACTTAAAACTAGAGAGTATTTTCATACTAATGGAAAGCTAGCACTGAAGCTGAGAAAAGAAAAACAACAACGGTTTATTCGTGGGGCTTTTACAATCTGCTCTTCTAACACCCCGAACCACTCTCTAGTCGGAGGCAGTTCCGCAGTGAACCTGAAGCACAAGCCGAAGCAGCGTCCTGGAGCGCTGGCTCGCTGACACTTCCCTGTGCCTTTTGGTGCCTCCTTTTATTGTTATTCTACTTAGCTTTTATTTGGCTGAAAGTTTTGGTTTTAGATGCTACTTTGCTAGGCTACAAGGAAGTTCTGTTTACTGAGCTACTAAATTATAAATTACTCACATTTTTATTTAGGAGAACAGAAGTAGGTCCATCATCAGGACAAATACTTCGCAGACTATTTTCTGCATTGTTAGCTTACTAATAACCTCTTCCTGTTAGCACTCTCAGGCAATAAAAAAAGAGAAGAGTAATTTTTGGCCAACTCAGCTCCTTAAACCACTCTGTTGATGACAGTGTAATGAGGCGGGTGGGGTGGGTGTGCTCAAGTCTAGGCAGGATAATTTGTACAGGCTTAAAACACCGCAGAACAAAAAAGAACTCTGGAAACCACGTTTCACTGTAGAGCTGTGGTTCGCGCCCAGTGACAAAGCTGTCTAAAAAGGCTTGATCCAGCGGTCGCTTCCTCTCATTCCCGGTTGTAGCCTGTACTGCAGCAGCATGGTTGCTTGCGCAGACACAATCAGAAGGAACTGTGGTTCCTGAAAACAACTTACTTCTTCCCCCAGCACCACAACACAGTCAGGTTCACCACTGATGCCCACGTCAGGTGGTACAAGAACCATTGCTCCCAAACCCCGACACTGTAACCACAGTCCAAGACATCTCACCATTCCACTTTCTTGGAAATTTAGCCTCAGAATTCTTCAATCTCTTAGTTACAATGGCCTTGTAGCCGTATTTGTATAGTGAACAAGTCTCTTTTCTCCCTGCTAGTTACATCTCTCACCTCCTCAACTTTGACAGAAATATAAATGACAGAACTTGGCCAATCTTCCCGTCCCTCCTCTGGAAACTGTAGGAAAATCAGTGGTTACAAGGCCAGGATTATCATCCACATCTCTGCTCTTCGTGGTTTCTCTTCATGCACTCTTAATGTTTCTTTCCACTTAAATAATTTAAATACTCTCATTTACAGTGTATTGTGAGAAGCAAGGTATTAGAAATTGTGAGGTCTAATCTATTACTCCAAAGACCACACACATTTCAAATGAATCTTCCCAGCATTTCTTTGATAATGAAGCGCCTCACCAGGAAAAAACCTTTCCTAGCATTTTTTAACCTAAGATGAACCATTTCCACAAGTGACCAGAAGCTGCACTGTGGTCCTTCCTTCTGTTTAGCCATTCACATCAAGCTGTAAGTCCTGTTCTGTTTAACAGCACTCACTGTGTTAGTTCTACTATGACATCTGTACGGATCGCTTTCCTGTGTGTGTCCTTTCTTCAAGCAACCCACCTCGGCTAAAGAACTTCCACAAGACATGACTAAATCTGCCGATGCAAAGAAAACTGAACAAGATACTTCAGATGAGAAATTCATTTTGGATGAATTTCCCCAGATTCCGGTCAGAGGGGCTGAGCAGCGTTCCATTTGAGGTTATGTATTAAGGGTGAATGCAGAGTAAGTTTTCAAGACGCTCTGATGACAGTGAATGTATCACCGTTAGCTACACTAAGCCACTGTCTCCATTTATTATTTTATTTTAGATTCTTGCCTAACAAAGGTAATACTATTAAAGCAAATATATTAATGCTGACAGTTTCTCAAGTCTGACTACCATTAAAGCACCTGACATTAAAAAAAAAAATCAACAATGCAAAAAAGATTTTCAACGCCAGATTATAAACACATACACACTACAATCCTACTAGATAAACATAAAATATTATGATTAACTATTTACCTTGCATACTGATGTATACAAGAGCAGATAACACACATATTATACAAGCCAGGAGAACGAGGAGAACAAGCAAGTAGCTGTGCAGTAATCCTCCCCCGGGACAGTTAAACTGCCCCTTATGAACTGTGTAAAGTGCAAGAATTCCAATCCACCTACAGGAAAGTAAGATAACGAAAGTTACAGTTGGGAGGGAAAAGTGCAGACTGCGCGGTGATCACCTGAGGAATCGCCTTCATCTTAATGAAACCGTTCCACAAAGAATAACGCAAGTCGTTACATAAGGAGTGTGTCAGAATGAAATTACCATACGAACACTCAGCAGCGATCACAACAAAGTCGCTCGCAGCGCGAGCAAGAGGCTCCCTTTACGGCGCTACTCACTGCCACAGACCCCGGCGATCCCGGGCTCACCTCAGCAAAGGAACCACCGTAGCCTGAGGTCACCTGAGGTTAGCCGTCGTTACCTGAGGTAACGGCACCGCGTTAGCACCGACCGGCGACCGAACGCGGCCAAGCGACTGCGGTCCCGCAGCGCGGCAGGCAGCGCAGCAGTGACACGACGCTCAAGGGGCTCTCGTCGCAGAACCGCCGCTTTCCTCCCCGGGGATGCGGCGCTCAGGCGAAGGGGGCGAAGCTGCCCGCACGGCCGAGGCAGCGCCGCCGGCGGCGGACCGGACACCCCGCCCGACAGCCAGAGGAGCCGGCGGC